>BLAZ01001392.1:301804-304304 GCA_014633955.1 Acropora tenuis
GGTGCAGTATGTAAAAACTATTTCATCCCAATACATAGCAAATGCATAGGAAGGCATAGGAAATAGATAGCAGTATGTAAAAGCAATGTAAACTTTTCTTCATTTGATGTGCTATGTGAAAACTATGCTTTACGATCACATGCCAAAAGCATAGTATGCATTTACTATGTAAGTGAAAAGTATACTTGGACTTCAGATAACATAGTCAATATATAGCTATTTAAAAACTATGTGAAGATTTTCAATAGTGTTTAAATAGCTATTTGAGAGCTGTGTGACCTTTAATTAAATAGTATTGCAATAGTAATGGCATATGCTTTACACATACTAAAATAATTATGTAATGTAGCAAGTGACATAGTTATTACATAGCAAGTAATGAGCAGGAAATAGCCTTTATATAGCTCAACATAATAATGTGATAAACTTTACATAGCATTTACATATGTCTGGTTCTACAAGGGATATAGCACGAACTGTAGCCCCCCCCCCTTTCGTGTTAAGAGAAGGGCCCTCTACCCTCTTGGAAACAGCTTCTTTAATGCCACGTCTGACCCAGTTTTCTTCCTTGTCCAGGATCTTGACATCACATAGATCGAACGAGTGCCCCGAGCTTCGTAAATGGTTATAGACGGCACAATTCTGTGCCTCGATGGTACTAGAACTTTTATGCTGTCCCATTCCCTTATCCCGTATACCACATGGGAGATCTTATCTTTTCGGGGCTTGTCCTTGACATTGACCAACTTCTGCCTTAAGGTGTTAAATAGCTTGAAAGTGGTGGAAAAACCGAAGGATCTGAAGACTGACTTCATGGCATCAGAAACACCGGTCACATAGGGGATACTAATCCGGATGTTCCGCGATCCACTCGGTCCAGTCCTCTGTTCTTGTCCCTGTTGCTGATGGTCGCGTTGCGAAAAACTTGATGCTTTCTAGAAGGCCCAGCTTGGGTAGCAGCAAAGATTCAATGCCTTCCTGATGTGTTTTGTCTCTTTCTCTACTTCGTCCAGATGGCTGATTAGGGTGTTGGCTCTATGTTCAAGGGTGCGTATCACGCCTAGCTTGTGTTTAACGAGGTGATGGGAACTGAACTGGAGGTATTGATCCGTGTGTGATGGCTTGCGATAAACGCTGGTAGAAAGAGAAGATTTCGTGGCAACTCTTTTGAATCCAGTCTGGTATTTTCGAATCACGTGTAAGAAGACTTCAAACCGGTATTAATAATGTATTTATTTGTGTTGAATTACGACAGGGTAGATGGACAACGACGTCATTTACGCACAGAAATGCACCGTTTCCAGGGAAAGGGCAAATGATTGACAGGATAGCACAGTTTTTACTGCCGCGTGCTCTGCGAGGGCGGGTTCCGTATACACGGAGGAAAATGTTAGTGTTTTTTTGTTACTTCCAAAATTGAAACAAATTTTTCCTACCAGCCAACCAAAACGCACGTCTGACAGCACATAACCAGTCAAAATTCGTGTGTCACAGCCGTGTTTACATACTCTCATCTAAACATCTAAACAAGGTCAAACACAGCTATTGACCAATGACAATGTGCGTACTATCCTAATTATTTTATAAGGGAAGATGGAAAGATACCGCTCGCAGGGTATAGGACTGTCGAAATTCCATAACCCACATGTCTCGATCTTCGATGGAATGTTTTAGAATGGCTACCGTCTACAGTCTTGCATTTAGCAAGATCAATCGGTCTGGCGGACCAATCATAATCCTAATCTGATTCGCCATTATTTGGCGGGACCTGTATCTTTATACAATCGAAACTCGATTTCACGGACTTCTTGATTATACGCGATTTTTTCTTTAGGCCCAAGTTTTCATGAATATTTTTTTCATGAATAGCTTTTCATTCAGTTCAATTTTAACTCATTCAAATCCGTTGTCGTCATTTTGGAGAAGGGTCCATTAATTGGGTGGTAAATTATACATTCTTTGTAAAATTTGAATTTTCAATCGTTATTACTCAGAGGTTTTCTGTTAAATTGCGCTCAAAGTCCCAGAAATAGCTCATTATGCAGTACACTTTCAACAATTCAGTACTGATTATTTTAGGTGATAAATTAGTAAAAATATACGCGAAAAACTATCAGCGCGCTGATTGAAATTCGAGATGAAATACATTAAGTTTATGCATGTATGTATGTAACCTTTAGCAGGGCGCTTGTGTACACTTTGTAACCTGCGACTCCAGTGCTTATCATATGATAAAAAAAAAAAACAACTTTTCCTGTGAATATTAAAACGATCGAAATCTTACTCTAAATTGACAAGGGCGGTCTGGAGCTGTGAGTACGAGTGGGATCTGTCTCGTATGGTTTAGGGGTCGACATATCCCTCCCTCAATGCCGTACCGGGAGGCAAGGTCGGTAGCAGAAAGCAGCGAAGGGCTAACTGCGTCCAAAAACGATCGCACGGGCCGAAATCCCGGGATGACTCGTTTGGTACGACGCTCCAGCCTTATGTCAGGGGGTAC
>BLAZ01001392.1:364184-368034 GCA_014633955.1 Acropora tenuis
TACCGTTTTTTGCAATGAAGATAGACGCATCTTTGCCATATCCCAGGAACAATGCCAAACGTAGACACAGAAAAACACAATTCACAACGAGAATCTGCAACGTTTTATGACAGATTGATGTAAACTCGTGATATTCCCACTTCCCACGACTTGTCAGCTTTATTTGCATTAAATGCAGAGGAGAGAGAATAAAGCTGATGCAAGCAAATGCAATAATGGCGTTTTCGAAGCTTCTTGGAATGTTGTGGGAGACTATATTCTCTTCTAAAACAACCTCCAACATTTCGACTGCATCGAAGAGATCCAATGCTATTCTCAAGGAGAGCGGCCAGATCAAGTCTCTATAGGACATTGAATCAGTGCCTGTACTTAATAACAGCAACAAAAGTAAGGGAGATAAACAGAGGGTCATCTTCAAGACATTTGGACCAAAGAAGACTTGACTGTCCAGTTTGTTTTCGATAGGGTCGTTTCCTCCAAATATAATTCCGATTAACGGTATTAATGCAATCCATACATAAGCTGGCCAAACAGCGAATGACCACTGAAGAGTTTCTTCTTCATTATCATCGCAAATGCACAGGATCAACATCCAGAATACTATAGCTGGGATAAACAGGAGAATTAATAGGTAGAAGGCAACATCGCTGTATACGGCTGGATACGAACTCAGCAAAAAGGACTGAAGACTATACAGAACAAAAAAGGCGACTCTTCCCAAGTAAATCAGAACCAAAGCCATGGACACGGTAAGAAGTTGCCCGCAACGAAACTTTTTACAACAGCGCGCAAGTAGAACAGCGAGTAAAATGGTATTAAATACGAGACGACTTGATTTCTGAGAAAGGAATAGCCTTTTGTTTTCTTTAAGAAGCACAATTCTCGGAAACTGAGTTATTTCTGGGTACGACGCAGAATTAGCATTTTATATCGTGCGGTGTGCTATTTTGAAAGGTGAATGCAAATCAGTAACTGTCATTTAATACCCACCCCTTATCCAGCAAAGACCCACCCCTGATATTCCATAACTAGTAAGGGTAATACCCTTGTAAATGTTTCGTCATATATTGACGCCATCACGTGTTAGAGTCGCGTTGGACGAGTAATTGATGATATTCAAGCTGGCAAAGAACAGTTTAGTCAGAAGGCATTTTTTGCCTATAAGAGGTTCCATTTGAGTTCAACTGCGCTACGTATGTTTCTCGGAATTGCAAACTTCTGAAGCATGGCACAAGGGAGCTTAAATTTGCATATTTTACAATGGCAAACTGTAGTTTTGCACATTTTTATGCATTTCGTGGCCGTTCTCGTCCTTTCGACGACAGGAAATGACATGAGTTTTTGTGTGGACGACGTGAGGACTTGACGACAATTTGTCTTCCTATATCCCAGTTTAATTCCAGAACTTTTAGAACACATTTTGTCAGCATGACTTGTAATAATTGAGAAATTATTTCAGAAACACGAAGTTGCATTTTTATATGACGTTCTCAGTTTGGTCGACGTCGTCTTTGCATGCTTATATTAAGCGCCCTAAAATCTACTTCGGAGCGGACCGTGTAAGGCGAGGGGTTAGGTGATTTGGTATAAAGAGTGAATATTTATTGCGGGGTATGCATACGATTTTTATTTTTGCGAGTAACCTGCGTGTAGGTTTGCTGTACTTTTGAGAATTTTTTTTTTGAGTGTTGTGGTGTACAAATTTCAAATGGAATAATTTTGCTAACAGGTCTTACATGTGTTTTTAAGTCACCGACTACCGAAAAATAATGATCATTCGAACAATTTTTTGTGGGCGTTCATTGTCTATGAGCATCAAACTGAGGAATTTTTTTTCTGACAGACCCATTACACTTTCATCCCTGAATGTGCTTTATCCTAGTTTGAATGCAAATTTCTTCAGCAAAGTTTGAAGCGGAAAAAGCACTATCACTTTTAGAGGCAGAAGAAGATCTCTAATGCACTGAAGCAATAGTTACACATGCAGCATGACCCTTTTTTAAAAAGAGCGAAGATTCCATGCGGTAGTTAAGAGAAATTCCCGTTTCTTCAGAACTTTCCAGACGTTTGCTCATAGAAACCTGATGTCACTTTCCTCAAAATTGTGGTGCTCGCAGGGTGTTTTTCTAAAGATCACACTGAGAGTCAAATTCAAACAAATTTAATCAAACTGAAAGTCAAATTCACTACAGTTGTGGCTGTTGAAAATTGCACGTTTCGTCTTTTACGACTCAAACCCACAAAGGAATATTTTTTTTCCTTGGTGATGTTTATACTGAATTTTAAAAATCAGCTATATTTTCATCGAACTGCTGGAGTGCGTGGCTTATCTTTGTTTCGAATTCCTTTTGGACACTGTATCTTAATAAATTTATAAGAGGGTGTTTTTCCACAATTACTTTGTGGAGAAGTCCCAGATGTTATATGTAGCACTGTTTCTGCATACATTAAGGTTATGTGGGGCAGTCTCATTGGCTCATTGACAAATGAAGTACAGGCAACCGAAAAATAGTTGCTTCAGAAGACCTTTCTGTTTTTGTGAGCGAAAGTGTTCCATTTGGGGTCATGGCCAACTGTACTCAAATCATAGACAGAGTTTCCCTTTTGGGAGGACGTATATTATATCTTGTGCTCATGTTGACACAGTGTCTCTTCTCGCTTCCTATCCTGCAATTTACAAGAAAAATTTAACATGGTACTTAACAAGTTTGTCCTATGCTCCTCCGGTGTTCGTGTGGTTATTCCTGGTTTTGTCCAAGAGCGCCAATCTTGACCTGGGGCTTGTACTTGTTAGTGTTAGTGGTGAGCACTGCCATTGTGTTTACAAAAGTCGGAGACTGTCTTGACAGAGAAAGGTTTCCTGGTCCAAATGGTCTAAAGATGACCCTTTGCATTACACCGCTTCTTGTGTTGTTGTTGTTGTTGTTGTTGTTAAACACAGCAAAAGATGTGAAAGGGCACGAGGAACTTCTGCCCTTGTTGTGCTTCCAAATGGCGGTGGATCTTGTCGATACAATCGAAATAATAGGCATTGTTTTGGACAGGAAACAATACAATTATGGCATCCCAAATGCATTTGGTCATACAATGGTCGCAATAGCGTGTATCAGTTTTCTGCTATCACTCTGGAAAATGCTTGAGATTGATCTTAATACAGGAAAGCGGATGCAAAGAAGAGCATTGTTACGTTATGTTTTTGAAATGTCTCTCGTAAACTTAGTGTTTCTTATCATTCGCTCGGTGATCTTCACAAGTACAAGAAAGATGATTCCATTTTCATCCTTTTTTCATCTTCAGCTCCCTGAATTCTACTTCGGAGCAGACCATGTAAGGGTTAGGTGATTTGGTATGAAGAGGTGATTTGGTATGAAGAGCAAATATTCATCGCGGGGTATGCATACGATTTTTATTTTTGCGAGTAACCTGTATGTAGATTTGCTGTACTTTTGAGAATTTTGTTTTTCAGTTTTTCGGTGTAGAAATTTTAAATGGAATAATTTTGTTAACAGGTCTTACATGTGTTTTTAAATCAGCGACTACCGAAAAATAATCATTTGAACATTTTTTTGTCAGCGTTCATTGTCTATTACATCAAAGTGAGGGATTTCAATTTTTTTCTTCTGACAGACCGATTACACTTTCATCACTGAAGTTTGAACTGTATATATATATATATATATATGTATGTATCCCCTGCTGAGGGGGATAGTTGTTTTAGTATTTACCAAATCAGATGGATAAAAAAAATGCTGTTTTAATTTCTTCTTCTGAAACTTTCGCGAAACGACGCGCCATTTTTCTTTCCGTTCGCAAAACAGTGAACAGCCAAGGATATTCCGAGTTACGGGAG
>BLAZ01001392.1:410424-415424 GCA_014633955.1 Acropora tenuis
ATTATTAATTGCGCAAGGTTGTTACTTGTTTCATTTCAGTCAAATACTAGTTCACCAAGAACACCTGTGACAGGAACTCCATCATTCTACAATGAAACAGTATCAACACCAGATTCCAGGTATGTCCTCATGCCCTCAGTTTAACTCCAACCCTTATTTCAAAGTGAGTCAGAGTGTGCTGTTATTTCCAGTGGTAGGGGGAGAGGATATTTAGTTTTGATCACTTATTGGAGACAGATTTGGTCATGTCTTATTAATTTGCTATTAGAAGTGCATAATTTTATTAAAAATCACTTTTGTTAAGCTAGAAAACCAGTTTGACAAGTCTATAATCTTGGATAATGGCTACTTGATTGTGAATGAGTCACCATTGCTTCTAATACCCCACAGGGAATTTTCTGTAGTCCCTTCTGAGTGTATTATTTTTTCTCTTGTATTGCATAAAAGAAGCCATACCATGAGAGAGAAAGGCTGGTTGAACTAATTCCATGTTATTACATTGAGAACTCTTGGGTTTAGGGTCGTGTCTTTTTTATCAAAATAGGTCATGTCTTTCCATAAAATAATAATAAGTAAAATAATTAATAGGTATTTATTTATATTTAATTTATTCATAAATTAATAATAAGTATTCATTTATATGTTTTGAATTATGGTCTTTTTTTTTTCAACCAAAGAGCAAAATGACTTCTTAATTCTTGTTGGAAAAAAGTAATGACCTAGAACTTTCTAAGGCGCTGTAAGTTTTACTGGTTTCTCGTTGTTTGTTGTACTACCCATGAATGCAGTGCACACAAGCAGCGTACAAAGAAAAAATATAATGAATGTAATAAAAATAAGTAAATTATCTTTCAGGTCCCGACAATCATCACCTGCCAGATCACCATGTAAGTTTGAACGGAGTGTTATTGTCAATCATTGTAATATTATTACATTGTAACGTTGTAACAATGGTTATAACCCTTTTCCATACAAGTGGCTTGCAGCTCCTCCAGGTCTCTATCTTTAGTGGTTCCTTTGTGACTTCTGTTTTTATTAGGGTTAGGTGTATTGTTTGTGCTGTATGATCTGTACACCTCCCACTCTCTGATGCCAGACCTGTGGCAGGGGCTTCCACGCCCACATCGGTCTCATCAGCCATCAGCGGACACACCGTTGAATGTTCTTAAATGTCGTCTGATATGGTCTTATTCGTACTCTAATCGACGAACAACAACAACATCATCTTATATCTCGTTCTCCTATCACAAATTATGTCTTTGAAGGGAGACTCTTTCCTTAGAGCAAGAAAGAGTGGCTCTTAAAGTGGCTATGAAGCGAATTTTTTTTGCGATTTTCGAAAATTTCAAGTTCGAAATGCACAATTCCAAAGTTTTAGAACCTTACAATGAAAATTGGTGATGTTATGGGCATTCAAATTTGGGCGATTTTCCTTAAAATTTTGTCCGAGAAAGTGGTATGGACGGTGCTGAAGTTAATGGAAAGTGTTGTCTATTAACTCTGCTTTGAAATGATAGTAAACAAAATATTTTTTGACTATAATTATGTAACACTGATGCATGAAAACAAACACAGATGTGTAGAAACAGTCATGTTAATTATTGGTCTGAGAGTCATGAAGGACGACAAAGTCATTTTTAATGTCTTGCAGGGGATGCCAACTTTTTCTTGTGTATCTTTCTTCAATGCAAACCTAGTTCGTTTAAGACACAACTCACATGCTAAGCTCAGAAGGTTGTTCATAAACAGTAACTACATGGGAAACAGGACACTCTTTTGTTGTCACTGGTTTCTGTTGTTGTTGCTATGTCTTAAAGCATCCTCAAAGCATTGCTTGTATAGTGTACCCTGAGCAGAGAAATGGAGGCCATTTTTGTGTCTTAATCTAATCTTATGAGAAAGGAGAAGTTAAGGAAGTTAGAGGGCAGCGTTCAATCTTCCACAAATGTGGTCTGGATTCAATCCTGGACTCAAAGCCATCTGTGGGTTGAGTTTGTTGGTTATGCACTCTGCTCTGAGAGGTTTTTCTTCAAGTACTCTGGTTTTGCCTCTCCACAAAAAAAAAACTTAAACATTTAATGATTTGGGTCGAGTTAATTAATTTTGATTTGTAGTCCTCCCAATTAGCCAGTCGGTTGGATAAACCCTGACACCTAAATAAAGTTATTATTATTGTTATTATAATTGATTTATCAGGAAGTTGATACACGGTGAAAGAAACATATTAAAACTCAAATGGAGGGAGGTCTCGAGTTATAGGGGTTTGTATCCCTGTGGCAATTGAACATATTTCTTACACAAACTTTGTGTTTGTGTATGACCTTCTTCTGTATCACGTTTCCTCGTGTGTTTTTAGTTCATTCCAGTGAATGCATGACTGATTTAGACTCGTTAACACAGTACATAAGAGAACAAGAGGAGGAGCAGGAGAGGTTGCATAGAGGTACCATTTGTGATGTAATCCAACGTTTTGGAATTTGAAGAACTTCTTGTGCGTTTATCATTAAATCTTTTCGAAAAAAAGTACTTTAACTCAAAACTCTGCTCGTTAAGTTAAGATTCTCATCCGTTTTGTTAATCTATTTAACCACAAGACCAGGGTTTGGGCGGAAATAAGTGAACTGATTCAGTTACCCCCATTTTATATTTCAATCTGACTCTAAGTTTTTCCATGTATTTGTATCTATACCGTGTAAAGTGTATTTTGACGGAGTTAATAACTAGGGGTAATTGTATGCGTCTGAGAGTTTTGTCGGCCTATAGCGTTGTCATGCTTTGTCATGAAGTAGGTTTAGCAGGCTCATCTCGGCTGGCTGTAGAGACAGGCGCTCTTGATTCGTGCTTGCCTCGCTGCGGACTGTTCCTCGAGGTGCAAATAGTCTTGGAGTTCAAGGATTGTGTCTTGACATTCAACGTGATTAAATAAAGGATATTTGTGTATGTTTTAACTCCTGAACAGTGTCTTCGCCAGACCCACATTCGCTTGGTAGAGGGCAACCATATTGGTCAAGCTATCGGTACGATTTTACACCGCCTTTGAATGTCTACAGAATAGCAAGAAGGTATTTATTTCACTCAGTAAATCAGTATTTTTAAGAATGAATAGGAGAAGAATTGAAAAGGATGGGGTCGGCTTTTTTTTTCTCGGAGTCACTAATTTCACTTTGGTATGAAGAGGTAGGTTTTCCCAAGAATAGATATTTAAGCTTGTTTTTCTAGGCGTTGGTTGGTTAGTCAAAATACTATTGCAAGTCCTTACCCTAAATTAATTCTGCTAGAAAAATACCGGAAACATACGAATATTCCCGTGAAGTCTCCCGAGCTTCACCAATTATATGAATAAATAGGGATCACGTAACTTCGCTTAACTTCACGTAGCACGTAACACGTAACATTTTCACGTAGTCTTGTGTAGTTACACGATCCTGATTATAATTTATTCACACTAAAGCCCAAGGGCGAAAGCGATTGTTGCTCTTCTGTGCTTTTTGTGCCTTTGCCTCGTACTCAGCCCTTATCTTTATTTCTTTCCCCACTACCCACCCCATGTGCATTATAATACCCTTTACCTTATTTAACAATTAGTTCATGTTTGGTGTGGGCCTTTCGAGTGGTGAGTGCCCGCAGGAGGTTGCTAAGCGAGAGAGAGAAGCGGTAGAATCACTCAATGCGATAGCCGAGTGCTTCTCTAGCATCTCGAGTGCTTAGCAACTTTCCCAGGGCATCCATAACTCGATGGACACACGCCAAGCAGGAGCCAATCGATATATTTACACTGACATTGTTTTATCAAATTTTATATTCTCTAAACCCATTGAAAGCATAAAGATATGCATTTCAATGGCTTCATTGCGTCATCAGCGTGCGTCCATAAGATTATGAAGCACGCTGGTGACGTAAGCAAATTGTGTGACTTTGCTTGTTATGTTACAACTTACCATGCCATATAGTCTAGAAAGTGTTATTTTTGCCATTGTTTTCTCGAATTCACTCATTGCAGGTCTCCTGATTTGAGTTCATCTCGAGATGACGATGAGTCTGGTTACAACAGTACAAAAGCAGAAGAGGTGAGCTATTGACTATTCATATCCGTCTTTTGATCCTTGAACAAAATCTCCTGTGGGGAAAATAGTGGATTGGTGGCTTTGATACATAGGTTCAATAAAAAGAACAAAAAATAAACGAGTTATGCAGAGGTTGTTTTTCGCTTGTCTATGTCTTGGCTCACATCATTCAGTTTTCAACAATGCTCTACTTCTTGACATTAGGTACGGGTCACGACGTGCGTTTGGTTAGGATTCTGTTTATACTTTACGTAGAGAGACACTTTGTGATGTGTACATAATATCAAGAATCTCATTATGGCGTTGTATTGTACAACCATTGGTTCCTTCAGTTGAAAGAGATTTTTGGAAAACCTTAGGTGTTGCAAATTGTGTTTATTCCCAAGGTCTGGGTCAAACTTCACGTCACCAGAACCGACCTAGACCACTGGACTGAAAACTGTAGAAAGGTAAGTTTGATGTTGTGAACATGAAGAGGGAATGGTTCAAATTTCGCCTTGCAAATAGATGAAAGAGAAACGAAATGTTTTTTTTTCTTTCTTGTCAGCATCTTTCTCTTGTTTCGGTTAAGTGCACAACATTTATTTTATTGTTTTTCTTTCTCTTTTTTGATGAACAAGCGAAATATTTGCACCTGCAGCAAACATATTTGACCATTCTCAACTCGAAATTTCACCTTTGATTTGTTTCAAACTAACTTTGCAAACTAAACCTTCGGTGAACTCGCCCCATAACCGAAAGTGGCAAAGATTTATTCTTGATTTGACGCCGCAAACTGCGTTGCATTGAAGTGTTCAAAAGATTGTTGCATTTTTTTGTGACAACAAATGAAGAAACGATTAGTGTCTCTTTATGCTACAAACACCCAGTTTTTCAGATTTGTGCGGCCCATTTTAAGGTAGTGTAATCTTGTATCATTCAGGTTTCGGCTCATTA
>BLAZ01001392.1:420424-425424 GCA_014633955.1 Acropora tenuis
CATTAATTCTGACTTCGTATTTCTTCAATACACAAGTTTTCTTCTTTCGTCTTATCATTCTCCATAGCTATTTCGTTTTGATTGTTCCTGCGTGAAATAATATTAGACGACATTTGGACAATTTCTAGACTCTCAAATTTCAATAATTTTGTGTGTGGATCTTCAGTGAGAATGGTCAGAGAGAGACTAAAGCCTGCTGCACACGTGAGAAATTGGCAAAATTCCTCGCAAGGAAGTCATCGTTCAATTCTTTCCTCGTCTGTGGGGGCAGATTTGCTGAAAAATACGGCTCGTAAGACGATCAGGAAAATATCAAGCATGTTTTATATTAAGCCGACTACCTCATGAGGTAGTAAGACCGGCCGTTTCGTGGGTTCAAATCTTGATAAAGGACCATGCATTGGAAATAGTTTTCATCGGAAACAATTTCCGACGTGAAGAACAGAACTCAGTATTGATAAGCCAGGCTGTTAGCGTAAGAACAAACATGTTTGACGTTTTCCTCTTCGTCTCACGAAGCGAATTTCTCAAGAAAACTTGCCCCAAAAGAATATATATGTATGTATTTTTTTTGCCAGTTATTTTTTTAAACAAAGAAACAAACAAGCAGTCTTTAGTATATAAGTTCCTATTTTTTTTGATAGCTTTCTTCTACGACGAAGAAATTTTATTTTGGTTAATATTACGGCGTTGTTGTTGTTTTTCTTTGTGTGTGTAACTCACTCTTAATTCTAAATATTGCATAAATATGAGGACAGCAAAAATACATTTGAAGGCTGATTTGATGGACAATGCATCTTAAGTTCCCAGTCTCTCGCCGTATTTTGCACCGGAGGAAACGTTTCTGGAGCCTTTTCATCTTTCTTGTGCCGTGAATTTTCACAAGTTCAACATCTCTGTGTAAATTGAATAATCTTTTCGAACATACTTATCCGTTGCCATTTCCCTTGTCTTGTTGTTGAGCTCGCATTGCTGTGTGGTTAAATGGTAGTTACAACTTTTGCAGTTTGGGTCTTTCATGCAGCTCTTTAAGCATGCTTGGTATTCTTGGACGACGCTTCTCTTATACGCATGCTCAAGCAGCGCGTAGTGCATCACGGAAGATTTGGTCTCGCCACAGTTTCCCTCTGAAGCGCATATTTTGAGACTGGTACCCACCACTGATGCAAAGATTACAAAATGGGAATACATGCCACGTAAACAGGCTGAGAGTAAAAAGAATATGTATATATGGTCTTATTTGAAGATTCAGCAAGAAACCTTTGACAATAACCCCGCTAATATATGTTGGATCAAACAAATGATCTAATCTGTTTGTTGAAGTAAGAAGTGGAACCGATACAACTCGGAGTTGTTATAAATTTGAGTACTATATTTCGGCTGGCCAAACCAACCTTCTTCAGTAACAAAGAGGATTTACATTGATTCTTTTAATATCGTTACTGATATATGTGAAGAACCACGGATGGGCGCTGGCGTAATATCGGAAAACGGCTTAGGATTAAGATCAGTAGTAAGTTAAGAATACTTTGAAAATTCGATTTGTAACGGAGTTAATTATAATGAAAATGAATAATTAATGAATTGATAAAGTAAAAATTTAGAAAGGGCAAGTTAACGAAGGATTTAATAAAGTAAAAAAAAAAAAATTTTTAAGTAACCTTAACCCTAACCCTGTGTTGTTCATCCTCTCCTTCGAGTGATTGGAATGATGAGGAATTTGACGCAGTGACCTTCAATATAGAGAGCTGATTATCCCTATGGTTCCATGGTATTGCCTTCAATTCAACTAAGATTTTATTTTACGTTTTCAATTTAAGCCCAAATAGTTTCGTTAAAGTGATTCTTGAGTGGGTATTTTCTTTCTCTTTACTTTGCGAATGCCATTTCGAATTTGCCTCAACCTTATCCAACTGGAACACTTACTTGTTTCCTTCTAGTTAATTTGTTTGATGCGCTCAACCATGGAGGTATTTCTGACTAGTCCTAATCTTTTCTACCCAGACTTTTTAGTACGTGAATAACCACGGCACGTTCAAATTAGGTAGTTTATGATACTTCGGAGAGAACCGTGAACTTGAAGATATCATAACTCACCTGCCCTCACCGGAAAACAAACTCAAAGTCTCCAGGGTTTTCAACTGTTTTCTTTATGCTACAGAGTTGAGTGCAAAATACAAAGCATTTGTCAGGCGATCCACTGAGTTGCTTGACAGGTGTAGCTCGAATTGTTTACTAAACAGAAGCTAACCTCATTATCTGCCGACGATTTGCAGTGAAGATGGAATATAACTGGCTCCTGCTGGGTTTGAGTGTCGATCATGAATTATGTCCCACGCATTTACCAGCTGAAAAGGCGAAATTCAAATGAATATCAGTTTAAACCAAAGTGAGGCAAGTAAATCAAATTGACACAAATATATACCTGTAACTAACCGAGTTGAAGGGCCGTACCATAAGTTACGGGCCGCGTTTTTTCCTCTTTAATTGATGGCGCGAGTGCGAAGCATGAGTACCATGAATTGGAGAGGAAAAAACCAGGTACCGTAACTTAAGTATAGAACGACAAAACGCGGCTAGAGAGATGTTTATTTCATCTCTTGAAAATTGAATAAAGCTGGAATGAAGCTGAATGAAGCGCACCACGAAGTCAAGCGGTGGGCGTACTTTAGAATAGTAAATGTCACGCTGAGAATCAAATTGACTGACACTCTAATAAACTATTTTCACATTGAAGTCTCTTTGTATTGGAGTAAGAATACGCAATTTTAAACACTAAAGCGCCGTGGGAGCGCCCGGGGGCCTGTTTATCGAAACTCCCGGGTCCGAAAAGCCAGTTGTCAAACTGCAATTCCCTTGTTTTGAAAAGCTGATCTTTTAGCATGTTTTTAATGTAAGAAAAACCAAGCTGATTGCGAAGTTTCATGCCTTAGAACCTCAGCCTTGGGAAGATATAAAGGGAATGGTGGTACCAGATATAGGCCTGAAAAGTGCTGAACTTTCGAGAAGCAGGCCCCAGGCCCAAGGTGAGCGCTTATCGGTGGGTTAACCACCATAGAAACGCATAGGTTTCGTTTTCTCTTAACCAATGGTATCAGCGCTAACCAAGCCTCGAGCAACCGACTCCAGCTCGTTTAGTAGTACAGTAAACACCGACATATAAGAACCTAGAATATAAGATCCTGTTAGGCTAAGAATTTCATTTCAGGTCCCCCTTACGTGACTAGGGAACCAGTTACGCCTATAAATTAAACAGGTTCTTATTTTAGAAAATGACCTTGAAATTACAAGTGTCTGGAACAAATTTTCTGGAACTTAGATAGCCTAAAACTACTGTAAATGCCGATCTTATATAAGAACCTATTTAGCCTAACTTGGGAAATCTAGCTTTTTTTTTTCTAGGTTCTAGGTTCTTATATGTGGGTGGATGTGTTCAACAAATGGATCCGACGACTAGCTGAAGCCCACGGGGACAACAGTGATCGCTACTCATCGTTATTAATTTTTTTTTTTTTTTTGTGATAACAAATTAGTTTGCAAAGCCAACCAACCAAAAACAGTTTTCTTTCAGCTGGCGAGTTTCGATTCAAACCAAAAAAATAACTTCAATAGTTGATTTGTAAATCTATTCAATATGAAGACTTTAGGCTTTGATGATAAGCAAGCAAACTACTTGTTATGAAAGACATTTTTTTGATAAAAAGATTGTTGATAAAAATAATAATAAATTTCAACTGCGGTCTTCTTAATCCCTGATGAACTTATACCGTGCGTAGGGAAACATGGGAAAATATTGGAGATATTACTCTTGGCCTTACAGTCCTGGTTAATTGTTTTGTTTTATTATAGCTGGCAACCACTTAACTGTGTGTGATGTAAGATTTCTTACTTATAATCCAATGTGAGTAATCTTTTATTTTTCTTAGTTTATCTTTTAACCTGAGGTTTCAACCCTTAATCTGGCTTACGAGAGGGATTTCCGCGTTGAGATTTAATATGCCATGGGAAAAGGAAATCTGCTGCACTCCAAACGTATTTCTGATGTCATAGACCCAACACGATCAATCTATAATGGGTAAAATAAGTGCTTGTTGGGTGGCAACAGAGACAAACAATGGCAAATACGTCTGAAATTTTCGCCTTGGAGAAATGAAGAAGAAGAGTTAACGTTGAGGAGTAGGAAATAGATGGTGCAATTGAAAAAGCGAAGAAATAGACCTTTAATGGGTAAACTATGGAATGCAAATTAACCATTTATATGCTGTGGGATTTCATAGTTAAAAAAAGCTTGATAGTACTTGATTTTACAATAATATTTAGGAGAAATATTCAGCAGAAATGTGAAAATGTTGGGCTATTTCGTTTTGAAAGTCAGGCAATTTGACCAACTCCGTGGAAAACGTTCGTCGTGATCGAAAACATGTAATCATGACCTGCAGGGGTCGAATTAAGCCCAATCAGACAGACATAGCCTTCAAGGAGTTGCTTTGGCAAAACTTCCGTTCCGATAACCTTTAAATCACAATAATCGGATTATTCCTCATTTAAACGAAACCACCGGAACTTATGTTTCATCAGAACTAGAAATTTAATCCATCTTGTTTTTTGCAGGAAGGATAAGTATATATGTTAGTAATTAACTTTGAAGGCTAGCTAGGATTTTTGGAGTAGAAATTCATTGCAGTTGTTTATTGAATAAATTATGTACTGATATCCTCCTGACAAATAATTTGCAACAAAGGACTTTCTGTATATGAGAGACCAAAAAGAAATATTAAATATTTTTATAGGCCGCACTAGAGAAGCGAACCAGGTCTTGTTTCAAAGTCTGGCTTATCAAATTCCCACTGAAACATCTTCCCAACATAGACTTTCGCTTTTGTTATCTTGAAGTGATGATTTTTATGGGGAGAGATAGTGCTAATTAGGCAATTAGACAAAAGGTTTTTGCCTAATTATCGAATACGCCAGCACCAGCCGCGTGGGCATCACCGCACACC
>BLAZ01001392.1:459191-461691 GCA_014633955.1 Acropora tenuis
TCCTCTAAATTATAAGAGAAGGAAAAGCAAAAAAAAGAAAACTCATCCTTTCGCGTCATTATTGATAGTAACATTTGTTTATTCATTATCTGTGCATTTCCTTGACGAAGGATGCAGAGGCGTAGGTTAGAGATTAGCTTTAAGCCACAACCGTATATCACAATTGTGCGAGCTTTGAATGAGCAAGTTCGTGGATCTACAAACACGTCTTCTGTGTTAGAGTGAAACCACCAAGGAGATTTTGAGAGTTGTTTCAATTGTTACGTTTCCGCGAGATCTAGGAGCTGATAAATTTGTCCAATGATTTGCATCTTTAATAGGCTGTCAGTTGGCGTGCCTAAGGGCCACAGGTAAGCTTGTGGCCTTTGGGCTTCAAGTGAACTTGTGGCTCTTGGGCTGTTTTTAGACAACTTCTTTTAGGGTGAAAGCGTTTTGATATCATTATTATTATTATTATTATTGTTGTAGTTGTTGTTATTATTACTTGTTTCTCCAGCTGGCGACCAAAGCAGAAGCAAGCCAGTTGTGTGATCCCGTGACACCTGCCCAACAGAGAAATGCCGTAATGGTAAACAGCTTGTTTCAGTTATATCAGGCGGTCTCCAAGGTAACATATGATACTTAACACATGAAGTAATGGCTGCTTTTTCTTGACAAATAACGTTTTCAGTTCGTTGGTTTTACAAACAAACAATCATTTGATGAGAATGGCTGTCTTAGTTATTTTTCGTCACTGCTTGGTTGTAAATCAAACACAACATTCAGAATTTTACCATACAACAAGGCGCACAGTTGGACAATGTTAGCCATTACAGTAAAAAAGGGCAGTTTGCCACCTGTTTAGTGGCCCAGGTTGCACGAGTCTCCTATTATTCACACGTAGAGTATGCAAACTACCACGTGGAAATTCAAGCATTCGTTTTATTTCTAACCCTAACCCTTTACCTCACCAGACTCGACTTGTGATTGGATAACATAACAATAAAAGATACGACAATACCCCTAACCGTGATAACAACCGAAGCTATAGATTATGCTCGGTTTTTTTCACGTGACGTCACGGCGGCCATGTTGGTGTACAGAACAATAGCGAGAAGAGTCTTTTGGGACTTTGATTCTATTATTATGCAAAACTTGAGCTACATTTTGCCATTGTTTTATAGGCAAGCATGGCCGTTTCATCACGTGAGTCAAAACCAAGAGTAGGAACTCTTGAAGAACGAGGTCTAGGATAACTTCGGGATTGCTCAAGTCTTTCCAAATCTGCCCGAATCAGAATCGAATGAACTGGATTAGTTGAAATTTTAATTTTTATTTATTTGCCATTAAAGGAGGATTTTTCTCAAGATTAGGGTCGGAGGAAAAGAATTTTAGAAGCTATAACGTTATTGGGCCACAATTTTGTGGTAAATCCTCCTTTAACGGTAAATAAATAGCAATTAAAATTTGCACTAATCTAGGATTAGCTTAATCGGGCTTTGAACAATTGGGCCCTGTAGAATAAATTTGCCTCGCCACCGACGTTTCTCGATGTTTTCTGATTCTGATGGTACATTAAGTCGTTTGACAATTGGCGTATTGTTTGTATTCTTGTTTGTTTTCTCACACAGATTGTAGAAGGCCTAAGGTCCCCTCCTGCAGTAGCTATTGATGCGATATCTACGGGATTACAGGTTGGTGTCTCCTGAGTTGAAATCATTCCTTATATCATCTCTAACTAGATTTGTCTTCGGTGCTCCCGAATTCAACTAGATGTCACTTTGTAAATAGCCAACCTGTTACCTCCTTAAATATAGCGCCCTTAACTATCTTAAGTTATTTCTAACCCAAACCCCATGTTTGTCACCTGATAGTGAACCAGCACGTGACAAACTTCACTGATGAACCCTGATGATTTCAGTCGAAACGTCTGTTAATAATTAAGATCGAAATTCCAGACAAAAGTTTTAAAAAAAATTCCTCATATGTTAAGTTATATTTTTTTTTAATGTTAAGTTAAGTTAATTAAGTTAAGTTCAGTGATTAGTTTCAGAGTATTAAATCGGACTGGACTGCCTGCTAAGTAACATGATAGCCAAATGTGCTTCCATTAAACTTTAAGGAATTTTGTCATTGCTTTTTCTCACCTATTTCATTTCTATACTTTTACTATCCTGTTTCATTTCTACGCAAGTGGTCGTGGAAACGAACGCAACTTCTTCTAGGGGTCAAGTTCTTGCTGTTTCTCATCTAGCGTTCTGCGATTTTCCCGATGATCATCAATTAAATGTCTTTCTTCCAAAAACAATAATCAAACTGTGTCAAAAACGCTTTCGCATACGAAAAGACTTTTTGATTGTATCTTTTGTCAGATCAAAGATTTAATCGTTGCACATGCGCAGAATAGTCCAACGGTGGTGTCCGAAAACCAGGTTGACAGTCTGATTTACATAACAAAAGCGAAGTTTTTGTTGCTGTTGTTTCGAGGTACGCGTTTCTTTTCCCAAGAGCTACTGGACAT
>BLAZ01001392.1:484296-486796 GCA_014633955.1 Acropora tenuis
TCGTGTCAACTTATTTATTTATAATTTTCAATAGAGATCTAAACAGAATGAACAATCTGTGCTTTGACAGTCAAGTATCCTTCACTGTGTTCAGAACACCAGCGCACCGCTCTTGTTGTTGTCCTCAGAAAATCAAATTTTCACTTTATGGGGTTTCTCCTTTGCCGACTGCTAAAAACTGAGGTGTTAATCCAGGGAAACAGTCTCGCAGTCCCTATCCAAAATACTTATAAATGATCGTAAAATTGATTTGCATCGGCCGCAACTGAATTTCCTCGCTGGGTCCATAGTTAACCTGAAGAGTTCTGCTGAAAAGAGAGAAAAAAAAAACTGTATCTCCTCCGTCTCATAGTCCAACCATTTAGCTCCCACTGTGGACCTTTAGCAAGAAGTAACTCTTTAATGAAACGAACATAAAAAAAAAAAAAATGAGTCTTCCAGTGTTTAGTTGAGTGAAGATTCCTTGGGTTCATTCCGTTTACACTGATCAATTCTTTTCTGACGGTTTTATAAAGTCGAAAAAGTGATCGATCAACTTCAGACGATTTTATTACCAGAAGATCATCGTAACCAGTTAAGGAAATTAGTTATAACGTACAGTTTGCAAAGAAAACCACTATTTCCGTTCGGAGTAGTGTATGGTATTGCACCATTAGTAGTACATAGGTTACACTTTCTTCTGAGCCTGTCTTCCGCGGCCGGACTACACTGATCTTTCATGTGACAATAATTTGTTATTATAATTTTATGCGGCATCAAGCCGTGACTGCAATGATCTTTCATTTGACAAGATTTTGTTTGTTAATATTTTATGATTTATTTACTTTTTTATTTTTGGCAGTAGTAGCAACATAACGCACACTTATATACCATGACTTATTCTCTTGTTCTGCGTTGCGGTTTTAATTTAGCCACACAACCCAACATAGACATAATTGTCTTTCATGGTCCATTTTAGATATCAATGTTCTTTTTGTTTTTATTTTTGTTTTGTTTGTTTGTTTGTTTTTCAAATGTAATTCACGTTGTATTTCACTATGTTTAGAAGCAAACGCGTGAGTATTTAGATTCTGTTAGATTGATTGAACTTTACCTACAACTAAGACAAAATTGTCCTGTGGCATGTCAGATTCAAATTATCCAGCTCGTGCAAGGTACTTTTCGTGGAGTGTGATACTCCTTTTGGAAAGTACATTCCATCAATGCGGAATAAGAGTTCCTTGGGCAGGAGAGAGCGGTTGCGGTAAAATTTTAAGATAGGAAGTCTCTGCTGGCGTGTGAGCAGTGTGTTTTATTGACATTTTCAGCCCAGGATCTGTGTTTCAGTGCCTTGGAGTTCGCCTACGTGGATACTAAAAAAACAAACAAACAAAGAAACAAAAAGGAGCATTGTATAACGACCTTCAAACACTAAAAACTTCACTGGGTGGTGATGGAATTGGACTAGTTGGCACAGAAGGCAGAATGAGGATACACCACTTATCATACATGACGTCTGAGAAATAGTCCTATGATGCTTCTAAGTTTTATTCCAAACTACAGATGTGGAAGTGCTGTTGGGCCGTACGTGTTGATTATCCGTAGCATGCAAACGTAACGTAAAATGGCACGTTTGTGTCCATTTCATTTGCAATGGTCAAGCGATCAGGGGGGCAAGACACGTTTTGTCACCGAGCCAAACTGAGCCGGCTAATTAATATGTGACTCCCTGTGTATACGCACTGCTAGGAATGGGTCGATATCGGGGGTAAACATTTAAATCGTTCACAATTTTTTTTCCATATTTTTTTATATCCAAATATCAACAAAACGAGGTCAGGCAATCTTAAAAGAACACTCTCTGCTGCAAACAAGATTGATTGCGAAACAGCTTTTCGCATGTGTGAGTAAAATCATTAGGCATGGCCCCAAATTAGGCTTGCGTTGATAATAACTTTTCTTTGATTTCAAGTCGATGATTGGCAAGTTGATTGGTGGGTCTCGAACTCTTGATATCAAATCATTTGGCACCAAAAGTTGACTGCATATGCAGACTGGATGGTATATGACTATCTTGTGTTTCAAGGGATCTATAACAAAGTTCCTCCGTCTCCTCTGTATCCTCTCGCATTAATTAAAGTGCTCTTCACTCCTTTTACCCACCCTTACCTTCCTCCAGTATCTTCCCTGTACGTGCTTCTTTTCTTGCTCAGGCTGTTGGAGACATACTGGAAACCATGCGGCTTTTGTTTGTTTGTTCGTCACTAAGTCGCGGTTGATTGTTGATACTGCGTTGTCGGTATGGAGCGAGAAGAAACTATTGATCCATTACGTACAAATCTAATAATTAGTATGGTTTCACGGGACATCTGCCTCCAGTTGGAAAATCATAAACGATAAATAGATACAGTCAGTTTAACAATTAAAATGGCTGTTTTTTTGTATATTGGTTCTCACCCTTCTTGTTCAGAGTCTGGTGCTATGCCTCTGAACCGATAAATGTGTTTATCGATAAACATCG
>BLAZ01001392.1:523863-526363 GCA_014633955.1 Acropora tenuis
GGGGGGGGGGGGGGGCGTGGTTTATGACCAGCATAAGCCGAGGACATTATGGAGACTAACACGCAACGTTGGAAAAAAAAGAGAAAAGTGATCTTTCCCTCAGTGCAATGATAATGATAATAATGTTATATAAATGAATCAAAAAATCGGATTCACTGAAGTCTTGTTGGAGACATTTTAAGCTTATCACCATAGATCACACTTTCCAATAATTACCCACTCTTGTTTCTTTTTTCCTTCTTTATTTTTGTATTGTTATTGTTATTACCTGCATTCACTGAAAAGGACAAGTTGTTGAAAATAAAACCGTCCTATTTCAACTATGATTTCATGGAATGATGGAGTGTTTTTCATAATATTTATGCGAAAGGTTAATGGTTCAGCTTAATGTGCAATCGGAGCAAAGGCTGTTTCAGCCCAAAATATCTTTGATGTCTTCGCCGAAATCTGTTCATTTATAACAAGGGATCAGTTCTCTGAAAACTTTGCAGGTGTTCATGCCAAAAATAACATTTGTTTGGAGAGCTGTTCTTTGAGAACAAAAGAAAAAAAAATGGAACAGCAACAACAATAACAATACCACTTGAAAGACGTGTGCTATTTCCGGAATTGCATACAACTCGTCCGGGAGAGCATGCAGCTTTGACGGAAACAATCAATTGAGACTGTTAAGTAGTTCAAGGTCCTATTTTCACAGCCAGGTGTCACTTTGAGACCTTTCAAATTGGTCCATGTGACATGGCAACTCTATAAACAGTGTGCAATGAGTTCAAGCGGACCATTTGCCATCCACATAGGAGTTACTAGCATCCGAAATTGTGAACTTTGATACAGAACTATATTCAAAAGACAATCGAAAGCAATTCTAGATTTGCTAACTTGTTGAATTAAGGAGCTGATACAGGTAAGGTAAGAATATGATGCCTATTTTATATCCTTATCGTCTCTCATAAGGGTGTGCACAAGCACTTTTTCTTAGCTTAGCCACGCGATATCGTTTTGTATGACTACAATCAGGTATTTAATCATTTATTAATAAGGCACATTCCACATCGCCACATCAGACCAAGGACACTACCACATGATTACTGGAATAGAATTAACGTATAGGAAAATTAAAAGAAGCGGTTTTGTAAAACATTTAACGCTAAAAAATTGCAATAAAGCATTTCGTAAAAGCATATTAAACATTTTTAAATGACGTTTCGACGTTTGGCTAACGTCACTATTAGGTCAAAAAGTGAAAGAAAAAATGTTTAAATACTAAAAAAGGCAACAGATGATGAAATGTTCTTAAACAAAGAGCTTTGCACGAATGGAATCAGTCTTCGTGTTGAGACTAGGATTGCGCTGCTTAATGAAAAGCATCTCATAGACGAGACAGTCAAATTTTCATTGGTACTTTTTTTGAACGCAGAATTCCATCATCTATTGTATTTAAACATTTTTATCTTTCACTTTTTGACTTGATAATGAAATTAGCGAAACCGTGACGTCGAAACGTCGTCTACAAATTTTTAATGTGCTTTTACTAAATGCTTTATCGCAGATTTTTATCGTTAAAATTTAACGCAACGTTTATGCAATTACCTTTATTATTATTAATGTTATTGTCTCTCACGAACGGGGAGATTAGTAACAAAAACTGGAAGCCGATGTTAAAGAACAAATTTTCAGAAATTAAACACAAAGATATGCTAATTTAAAACTCTACCATGCTTTTTTCAAACAAGTTGGTCTGCATGAGTGAAATCCCGATTAAGATTGTTTAGGCTGCCTGACATTTAATTTAAAGAACTTGAACGGAAGTCAGCTCCAACATTAAACGCCAAAAACTGTGTTTTTTTTTTTGCGCTGAAATTCGTCTACTTGAGAGGAAGTCACCACCATTCAGCAGGTTGTTGAGGCCTCAATCATCAGTTCAACTGTTTCGCTGACGTTTGATAGCTTCAGCAGGCGTCGTCTCTGTTCAGTTTGTGGAAACGCCGAACGCCCACAATATCATTTTTCGTAGTGCAGCTTTTCCAACAAGGAAACGTTCCTGTTTTATTACTGAAGGTTACACCAAGTTTGTGTCCTTTGGCCACTTGCGACATTAACGATGTGGCAGGTCATACAAATGCACAAACAACCTAAAAAGGACAACTCAGCACCTCTCGCTCAGGGATAAGCTCATAAATCACTTGTTGTTCTCTCCACTGATCAGAATAAAGATTTAGCGTAACGGGGGCTTTACACGCATGCGTTAACTCGTGCGAAGTGAGGTAAAGATTAGATAACATGGGGCGAAGTAGAATCGAACGCAAATCATGTTTTCCGATGTCTGTGATGTCATCGTCGTCTTCATAAACATGACGAAATATGGTTCATGCTACAAACAAAGAGAAGTACCCGTCCATAAATGGCATTGCAATAGCAGAGAGAGCTTCCCTTGTTGAAGTAGTTGATCGACCGTCTCCATATCTCAGCATATTTATATCTCCCTTACGAGAGGACGACG
>BLAZ01001392.1:548863-555632 GCA_014633955.1 Acropora tenuis
CCTCAAACATGTGGAGTATGGCATTTTCTGTGTCCGTGGAATCGATACTTGTCGTCTTTCGCTTTTTTCGTTGAAGACCTGACGGATTTTTCTTTTGATTTGGTTGTTTGATTTTGGTGTTGTCGTCTTCTCCTGGTTCCGTATCGGTAATAGGATCAGCAGTTGTTGCTACGCAATCACTTTCCTCGCCCGCACTCACTTCTTCACTGCCTTTTCTCTTCTGTGAAGCCACGTTGGTTTCCTTCACAAATTTGGGGTTGACTTTGTCTGAGCTGGCCATGAATTCATCGATGTCATCGTAAAATTCGCAGGTCTTGCGGTCTCGTCCGGTCCTGTTGTTGTTGTCACAAACATTTTTGTATTTATCGAATACGCCTCTCCATTTTTCTTTAATCTGCACTAAAGTTTTCGATGTGTCGATTCCAGCTTCCCTGCACAATTGAATAAATTCATCCATGATACTCTCCCATACACTTTTCTTGCCGTGAGCGCTTCTCGTTGCTTTTAGCACGTTGTGATGTTGTTTGTAAGCTGATATCAGGCATTTCACCTCTGGATTTGACCAGCTACAACGCTTGCCTTTCGCTTCAGTGGATTCACTTGGTAAAGACCCGCAACTGCTGGTGCTTTCGGCTGGGCTACAAGGACGACCAGATGGAAGAAACTGGAAATGGCCTCCAACGGGAAAACAAGGAAACTGCTGATACTGATTTACATTTGGCGGTTCTTGCACAAGGTAGGAAGGGCCAGCTTGCTCAACACGTCGCTGCGTCATACGCTGCTCAAACAGATATCCATTTCTACACTGAACAGCACTAGCTGGATCCTGTTCGATATCATTACTGTAGAAACAGGAAATGCCATCAAATTAAAGTATAATCTGCGATACAAATAGAAACGTGAACAATACTCACATCATTGCGCGAAAGCCAGCCATGTCGTTTACGCAGTTCATCACAGCACGTGGTTTCTTGCGTTCGGCAGTCTTGTGATTGGTTGAGCCGCTCTGGGGTCTTGTTAACCATAAGACTTACATCTGGAACTGTCATGGGCAATTCCTTTGTTCTCTTTGACGTATCCACGGAAATTTCCCGGAGGCTATTTCCCTTTGGGCAGATCGGTTACACTTAAGAAAATGCTTCCCCGTGGGAAAAAGCCAGTTACCCAAGGGCAAAATGGCTAGTGTAACCGCAGCTAATATAAGCTATTTTCCGAGTGACTGAGTGTAACAATAGAATCCAAGCGCACAACGAACTTTGCCGATTTCGATTCAATATTCCCCGATCTTGGAGACTCCTCCGGTAAAGGAGTTTTCTTCAGATTAATTTGCACGAACGTTGCTTTTTCACATCTTCGGCCCCAGCTTCGTCATAAATAAAATACGGTACTCAAACAACCTTCCAAGCTGCGACCACTTTAGGCGCCAGTGCGACTAAACTTTATGTTTTGGCGACCTGATTCGCAAAATAGTCGCCAAATAGGCGACCACAGAAAATTGACACTTGAAGAAACGAAAATAATAATCTATTGTCTGAAGTGAACTGATATGACAAGTTCCTCTCTGCTGATATTTCAGAGTGAAGAGATGAGAAGATGTCGTCAAGATTCATTCAAAGGAACGCTTAATTCGGTAGGATTTTTGCTAAATATTGTTCTGCCCCACTGAGTACAAGTCATGAATGAAAACGATCATCGTATTTTTATATCGCTGATTAAGCAACACCACGAAAGGCCTGAAAAATGCCTAGGCAGATGCATATACCTAGGTAATGCTAGGTAGATGAATATATCTCTACATCTACGGTTTTATACTCGACCAACAACGACCTGCTCCCATGGCAAGTTGGCCTAATATCTCAAATAGTTATCGTAGAGGTTTGGGTTAAGCAGCGGTATAAAAATGCGATCAACAATTTTACTTATTCCACATCTCATTTCTAATACAAATTTTTGTGTCATCATCACCTAAGTACAAGTCAGCTGCCTAGCACGTGACACTTTTAACCATGTAACGCGTGACAATCAGAAAGCAATCGATGTTTTCTTTTTTTTTTGTCCTCGGAAGGCGCATGTGTGGCTGATTTGGAAAGACTTTCATAAAGCAAATAAATATACATATATACATTTTCGGGTTAAAATAAGTTGAAAAAAAGAAAATGAAAGTCGGCGTGCAACATTTTGAAATAAATCCGAGTAACACGAAACCGACATGCAGTTGAATCGTTAAATATGCGACCATGCAGACCAAAACAACAGACGAAACTAAACTTCGATAAAAAACAATTTAATTAAACAACTTCACCGATAATGAAGCTAAAACTCAAGTAACCTATCAAGTAAGCTATGATCCTTGCAGTTATGAACGCAATTAATATTAAGTATTTCATATATAACTTCACAAAGCCAAAACTATTTAAAGCAATCCCCAACGCTGTATTTTTGTTTTTTGGCTGATGGAAAGTAAAAGGAATTAATATATTTTGGTGCCTAAAAAAATCCTGTGGCCACTAAACATAAAGAGTTGGTCTACCAGTTCGCTATTTACAAAGCGCGGTAGAGTTGAATTTGGGACAATCGGAAACAAATCCTGTCCTTGCGTAGACAAGGGAACGTTTTAGCTTAAAGTGTGTATCGATCATGCTTATTCAGTTGATGTGTTTCATCAGAGAAGATATGTAAATAAATCAAGAACAAGCAGGAAAATGAGAATTGGAGTAAAAATATTCAGTGTTTCAAGAATCGCAGAAAGCAAAGCTAAAACCACGCGGTGAGAGAACTGGGACTGGGTTAAGTCTTGACGCTGGCCCACGACACTTTAATTCTCTTGTGTCTATTATTTTTCGCTACTATCAAAAAATTAAAGCCCGAAACGATGGGAAGCGACTCCGAGTTCGAACAAAGCTATGAATCACATAATTCGGAGTATAATTTTATCCCAGGATACGAAATTGAAGTTGAGGAAAAGCTGATTTGATATTTTACCAGTTCTGGATTATGGTTGCTTAGTCTGGGGTGACTGTGGAAGACAAGATGCTCTGCACCTCGAGCGTCTTCAAAACCAAGCTATGCGCATTGTCCTTAGGGAAAATCGCAATACTTGTACACAATTTATGCGATCGAAAGTAACGCTACAAAAAGCCGCCAGGACAAACTAACTTGACCCATATGTCTTTGAAGTGAAGGCAAGGCTCAAAAACACTCATACGAAAAGTTATTTCACCATACAAAATGTGTTAGCAATGACCAAACGCAACAAACAAAAAAGGAGTATCGGATCCTCATATAGGATCTGATCAGCAGAAATGTTTCACATGCAGATGAGAAAAAGCAAGGTTGGCCAAACAGTGGAAGGAATAGAGTGTGTCCACATGACGTCATGGCGGCCATGTTGCAGGAGTAACGGCAATGAATCCGAAACGGCGGCCATCTTGGAGGAGTGAAATATTCTTTTGGAGATTAAACTCTATTTTTATGCAAATCCCTCCTTTTGTTTCATATGCAAATATGGCTTCTGGTCACATGAGCTAAAACATGCTATATCCACTGTCTTGCTTCATGAGGGTGTTACAAATTGTGGCTTTCGGAAACTGGTGCGTTACAATTTAGGTACAAAGAGTTTGAAATATAATATGGTACAGATCGTGTGAAAACTGATGGATTTTATTTTGTAGGATGAGATTTGAATTTGAATTTGCCTGTTTTTTTCTAAACGGTCACGAGTTTTCCGGCCACGTTGGTACTATTACTAATCCAATATCCCGTAAAATCGGGTCACTTGCTAAGACTTTCTAAGGCAATTTAGTTATCGGAAGGAACAAGAAAGAGATCATACATGTCAAAAAACAAACGAGCAAACAAACAGATCCCAAAGCAAAATCAGGGTACTTCACTTTGATCATATAGTTCTTGTCGCAGAGAATCGAACAGGCCCTTTCGAGAATCATTGACGTCCTCAGGCTACGGGCGTTTCAGACGTTCAACTATATTTTGCGCCATGAATGCCTTTCATCACCCTTTCAAATAATAACACTAATGATGCCAATGCACCGTTTTAATTGCAAATAAATTTTTGTTTTCCTATAGGTTTGATTGCATGCCCTGGGGAATTTTTGTCCCTTTGCTTTTTCATATCCACCAGCATAGGAAAATGCTCGAAAGGTAAAAAAATGTTATAAATAAAGATTTACGAGAGTGCAATTTCTCAAGTTTCCACCCATCGGAAATGCAGTTGTTTCATAAAATATAATGCGTAATTCATCGCGATTTCCGTCAACAACCACAGAAAATTATTATGAATCAGATACTATATTAAACGCAGTGGCATCACTTGCGAGACGTTTGATGATAATTTTAGCCAGAGACAAGGGAGGAACAAAATATACCCATAAACGTGAAATTCAGAGACCTCGCCAAAAGTTAAAACTACGCACAAGGAAAAGGATCCGTCGATAAGTAATCATACGACGAATGCTTTGATGATAACTCCCTTTTCAAGCAAACACTAGTACTGCTATAGTTGTTGAAGGTAAGTCGCTCATTTAATTTCCTCTCGTTTCTTGATTCGATAGCATCCTCTATGAATTCTATAATATGTACATGAATTAAAGTTCCATCGGTGTTGGCAGTGAACTGTGAACATAAATGATTTAGATCGTGCAAAGTTATCAAAATATAATGAAAACAAGGTCAACAGGAGAACAAGAGAGCAGTATGCATTAACCAAATCAATAGGACAGCCTTACATTTTATACAAGAAAATTATGTAACAAACAAGTTGATTAGGGTCGAATTCCCATCGTGAAGAGAGAGCGAGGTAAGCGTTTTGATTACTAGCCCTTAACGCCTTAATTCACCTCCCCACCAACACGGTAACTCTGTGTCTTTCGAAATTAACCTTTCCCTCGCATTTTACAGATTAAAACCACCTTGGAGCACTCCATCAACGACTAAGTTTTGAAACGTCTAGTTTGTAATCTTCTTATATTGGTAATCAGTAAAATGCCTATCAACTCGTTTAGAAAAAAAATTTTCTGTTTAATTCCACTTCACATTTTCTTTCCTTGTATATACTTTATTTGCTAGCTAATTGCAGTATCAAATTTGCCATTTCTGAGACGCCCAAACACCTAATGTTGTCCAAATGTGATAAGAACGATAAGATAGGAAATGTATGAAGAAAAAAAGAATTGAACCTGGATAATCCTTCCTTTGAAAACCGGAAAGCTCAGAAACACATTCCAAGGTAAACAGTTTAATAATAGAGAATCTTGTTTAAAACCATTGATCACTACTCGGTGTCATGAGTCTTGTGAGGCAAGTTAACAGGCGACCCGGAAAACAGTGGAAGCCCGTTAATACGACAACCTACAAGTCATGAAAATTTTTTCGTAGTAATAGAGTGGAGTAAGATTACGTTGCATTCAATTTTATTTCACGCTTTAAACTGCATTTGGATATTGTATCTTGCATTGTATGGCAAAAAAAAAGGCAAAACAAAGAGAAAAAGAAAAAAAAAACTGACATCTTGACGTCTCTCCTTGAAATAAATACGGTGTCTTGTATAATGTCTCGAATGCAAAAGAAGGAAAACTGTCTGTGGTTCCAATACACAGCTAAATCGGGATTAGGGCTCCCTAATCACCCTTAACAGAGCGTTCAAATGCGCCATACGTGCCTTCTCACAGTTGTCTTCGAAGCCTGCCGTACCGCCGTGAACCTTGTTGCAACGAGACAGTCTGTCAACTGTTAGCACAATTACATGTGCAATAAATCACCATGCGGTTTTAATTTGTCACTTTGACTCTCTGCACTTTTCGAAAAGTCACGGCGTGTCCATCTACATGCAACCAGCTTAAATGAAACTAAAACTCCTTCCTGGATAAGAGATACCTGTTTATCTAATTACTCGGGAGATTGATATCGGAAAGGTTATAGATTTAAAAACAATTAACATGACAAGAACGCTGCAGCGGTAGTAAAGGATAATGTTCTTTTTTGTCATGTACCAAGGGCATTGTCTAGTATAAAGCAGGGAACAGGAAGTATCGGCCATTTCTTAACAAAGAAACGAAGCAAAGCACAAATTCAAGTTTTTGGGAAAGCAACTTAAATCGTGGCAGAGGATATGGGGTGGAAATTCCATAGATTAAGAAGTTAACTGGACAGCCAAGAAACGTGGGTATGCTCGCGAAACTAGCAAACATTTTCAATAGTCTATCTGGCACAGAAAAACTGGAAAGGGACTTGAAGAGAAAAAGCATAGAAAAAGGCAGCAGAAAGAAGGAGGTGAAATACTTTTCAGAGACCTACACTGTGAATGCATGCGATTAGCAAGTGGAGGCTGGCTAGCTGTTGATAATTATTACAACTAATTTCTTCGTGGACAAATGCAATTAATTTACTTGCCGGATGTATTACAACATGCTAACCCCAAAAACCTAAAAATAGAATTTTTTTGTGTAGATGTTTGCCAGATTATTCAGCAGCCTCTGAAGGCTATTTAACCAGGGTCATTTTATAATGAAAATAACGACTGGAGAAGTGGTGGTTGATCGTGCTAACTGGGTGGTCGGATTAACTGGGTCTTTATGTGAGAAAATGTGTGGGCTTTTGTTGGGGCCACAAAAAATGATCGTAATAAAGATGTGGTCGTTTGGCGGGATTCCAATCTACCTACAATTGCTGTACTACTACTACTACTACTACTACTACTACTACTACTACTACTACTACTACTACTACTACTACTACTACTACTACTACTACTACT
>BLAZ01001392.1:563169-570669 GCA_014633955.1 Acropora tenuis
TCTCTGATTTCCTTTGAGAGATGAGGTACGAGAAAGAACGAGCGGCAGCATGCAAGTTATTCTCGAAACGTCGTTATCCTATTCACCTCAATTGCCAAATGTTATTAGCAACAGTAAGTATTGAGATGTTGTGACTTCGTGAAACTCAAAGCTTAGCGAGTTTGATAAAAGCACCGGCGCCTTGAGTGTAGCAGTGCCGGAAGATAATACCTTAGGGATTTCTTTAATGTTACATTTCTTAAACGTTATGCTCCTTGATATGGCGCTTTGTCCATGCAAGTTAGCGACGGGAGTGTGACATCATATTTCCGCAAGAGTACCTTTTGTTCAATCAGCCAAAACTAGGTTGTGTTTGTGTTTTTGAGTTATTTCGTGGAAAGAAGCAAAATCGTTCATCAACAGTTTTACTTCAGTTTCCTTGCCGGGTTTTCCCAGTGTCATGATAAAATTTTGAGCAGGTTAATTATTGACTTCCGTGTCTTTGCAAACTGTTTCATAAGGTAAAATCTTATATCGGATTAACTTATGAACAATAATTTCTATGAAATTTTATTTCACCTAGATGCTGCACTGCTTGACTGTCAAAAGAATAAAATAACTACCGAGAACGTCTTTCATCATATGAATTATTATATTGCAGCGATTCCACAGAAAATTTGTAATAATAACAATAATAATATAGTGGTCCACCTATTGACATTATTCAGACTAGGCTTATTTATTTATTTATTTTTTTGGGATGTTAAGTTGATTGACTCATTGAAAAAATAATTAAAACAACTTTTAATCAAGGCAACTGACTGTATTCAGTACGGAGGCCAGTTATCCCTTTTGCCAACCTAACCCTAACTAACCGCTACTGGCCTAGTTAGCATGCACAAAAGTCAAAGGAATTTCTGCTGAAAAGAGAAGCTACAAGAGAAGACTAATTATTTCTTGGCCGCCAGTTATAAGTACGGTGTAGTGAGAGATAAAAGCTATGTGGTGTAGGAGAATCAACTCCACTTGAGGGAAATACACTAATCTTAAAATGGAACGCATGATAACAACTAATTGGCTTGCGCCCGATATTTCAACATTATTATATTGAAATTTTCCACAAGTGCCCACAGTTGTAGAGTCAACTAGGGTGCTTCTTGTAAACAAGTTATGCTATTATGACTCTCAAGTTTTTCCAGCTACTTCTCATGAAAAAGGAATGCAACTTTAATTTCGCTCTATGCAAACAAGGCCTGTATGTAATATCCATACTAAAATAATATCTTGGAAATTTAGAGATCTGGTTCAGTGATCATGGAAAAAATATCCCCGTTCTATCTACCTATTCCAAAACTTGCGAAAGTGCCTTCTGACTTATCATTCTTGTTGAGGATCGAAACAAGAACATTTTAAGATAATATTTTCAACTTTGATATGTGACAGGATCACATTTTCAAGGAAAAGGTTTCTGGATATTGTTGATATCACCAGTCTAGGTCTGTCAAAACAAAAGTAATTCATTGCACTTAAGACCGGAATTAAAAAAAGAAAGAAATTGAATATTGAGTTGCCAGGCGATTAAAAGAACTGTCAGATTTTAATGATTGCAAATAAATGAGTGGAGGTCATATAATATCTAAATGACGCACCGAAAAATAATAGGTCGTCTCAGCACACCGTCAAAATGATGTGCCGTTAAATCCAGGCGCTCCGGGAATGCGATTATGCCCTGAAGATAAGGCAAATAAACTGGCACTTGAATCAAGCCCAACTTATGGTTTTGTATTGCCCACTCCCTCCTCCCTCCTCGTATAATCCGAATTCCCAAAAAAAAAAAAAAAAAAAAACAGGAAATACTAAACACCTTAAATCCGAATGAAAAGAAATTAACATTTTTGCAATGATAATTAAACTCGAATTGAAATGAAAGGAAGAATATAAATCCAGCCTGTTTAGCTAAACGAATCACTAAAAATGGCAGTAAGTTGCCTTGTTCTTCCCTCCCCGCTCATCACTGCCTTAATATTGTGTTGCATTTCATAGTTAATTTTCGCCTATTCAGTCTAAACTTTGGGTAAACATAGAGGTTTGCAGTTGATAAACTTGGTCTACTGTACGAATGAAGGGTTAAGTTTCTAATGAAGCTGTGGAGTTATGTCCGTGGGAAAGTGAAGCAAGGAAATTTACAAGGTTTTTACTGTAAAATGGCACAATCCCTTAGTAACCCTCACGAACCAGGTTAATCGTGGTTCATGGGCCTGGTCTTCTGTAGTTCGTACACCAGCTTCATTACGGACCATGGACGTGCTCCTCTGTGGTCTATGGACTATTCATTGAGGTCCATGGACCTAGTCCGTTGTTGTAGGCAATCGACCAAGTACGATGAGGTTCATGCATCTTGTCTTTTGTGGTCCATGGACATATATTCCATGCACGTCGTCTGTCCAGTGAGTTCATAGAACATGTATCAGAGAGATGTGACCATTCTTGATCATTCTGTTTAATTCTGCTTCAACGTGTTCTTCACTTAAGATTAGTCATGTTTCTTATCCCACGATACTCAGGTCCCGGATGTGGAGCTCTTCTCACGCAAGATATTGTAAACGAGACCTTTATAGTCACTGGCTCTTTTAACTCCAGCTTTGACGAAACTCATGCACTGCTCAACAGCTCAAATGGATGGTGTTCCCGTTCACTGGATCCGAACCAACACCTTTTGGTAGAATTAGGTAAGAAATATTGAATACAAGCGAAGGTTGTGACAAAACGTGAGTTTGCATATGCCAGTATAGCAACTCAAATAGCTAAAGTTAAAATATTGTAATTAACTTGTGGTGAAGTGTTTGCAGACTGACACAAGTGATATTTTTCAGTCCTATGCTGTTTTACAACTGCACCACTATTTTAATTGATATTATTAGACATTCGTCTAATAACTTCGGGAGCAGTGTTGGCGCAGTGGTGAGAGCACTGGCCTTGCACCAATGTGGCCCGGCTTCGATTCGCGGATCTGACGTCATATGTGGGTTGAGTTTGTTGGTTCTCTACTCTGCTTCGAGAGGTTTTTCTCCGGCTACTCCGCTTTTCCCCTCTCACCAAAAACCAACATTTGAGTTGATTTGATTTGTGTTGATTTGATTTCCTGTCTCCCCAATAAGTAGAGCCTCTGTGCTCGGCTCAATACACTTGAGACATAAATAAAGCGATACTACATTATATGGTGATACTAGGAAAAGGCATCTTTTAATCCTCATTAAGTGTTCGTTCCAAGTTTGCTACTGGTTTGGGGCTGAAAGGATATGTAATAACACTGTTCAATATTTTTACCTGAGCATTAACAAACTTATGTGCTTGTTCTTTATTGCTTGTATTTGGTTCATTTTTCATTGAAGGTAAAGTAGCAACGATTACCGGTTTTGATATTCAAGGTCGTAGCTCAAGCAATCAGTATGTCACAGAATTCACAATGAGTTACAAAGCCACAAATCAGATGTTTTTCCAGGATTATTCAAGGGTATGTTGTGACCATGTTTAAAAACAGTGAATAGAAGGGATTTGAAAAAGCTTGATGATGTAGTAGGGATCCACAGAAACTTAACCGAAGTTCCAAAAATGTTCCATTCCTAATCTCAAGAAGTCGAGCATGGGCACCCACACGGAAGTCTAGGTGAAAACAATGTAATTCTTGATTTAACAATTTCCTTAGCTCATTATCATCATATACATCCTTCTTATTAAAGTTGTTTCGTTAATAATCTTATGATTATTATGTCCGTCAATACAGTCTTCACGATCATGATTTTAAGCGTTCGCGCCTCGATGTAAGCAACATAGCCGTCTCCAATAAAAACTGACTGTCATACTTCTAGTGGGTATGTCCAGAAATCCAGATAAACCGAAGTTTGCTCGATTTCGATAAACGTCACCGATAAATCTAAATAACTCTAATTGTGTTATCGCTTGTGTGGCTTTCCCTTTTTTACGTTCGATCTAACCCTTTTACTCCAAAGGGGTTCCCCATTGACGAGTAAAATCGTCTAGCGTTAGACAGGATAAAATCCATAAGTGCCAGTTGGGCACCTACGGGAGTGAAAGGGTTAGGGTTGCTGTCCTTGCCTCTTTGAGGAGTTAAGTGAGGAGAACAACCTTTAGCGCTCGTCTTCCTCGTCACAAGTGATGGTTAAGTGAACATGAAGGGTGTGGGGATACTTCATGACCCTTATTGAAATCGGCATTTATTTATTTGCACCCAATCTTGGTCATATTTATTTTAGCCTGACGTGAGGAACAAGGGTGGAACAGTCGGTTAGTGCGCGGCCTTGGTGCATAAGATCCCGTGTTCTATCCCCGGGTCTAACATCCTTGTTTCGACTTTTTTTCCTTTCAGTGTAGCTTAAGTAGCTTTAAATACCCTTAAAACGGAGCTCTGATGGAAAGAGGGGGGGATGAGCACACTGTCGGTTTCCTAGGGGAATGCTCTCTAGGGAGTAAAGGAGGAACTTCCGACTTTAATTAAAAAGGTGTAATTTTACCTTTATCTAAAAATGGAGCAAAACAAAGCACACATCCAGTAGAAAAAAAGCTTTATAAAGTTCAATTCGATGATGGATCTTTGGTTTGTTTACAGTTCACAGCGTCGCCTTCATCTGGAGATGAAATAGTACACTTTGAAGTTAATGCTACCGACATGCAAGTTGTAGGATTTTTTCCCAGAAATTCCAATGAGCATATTTGCATGAGGGTAGAACTTTATGGATGCGTCCCAGGTAGGCTGTTTTGCTGCTGAGTTATTAGAAAAGCCACATGGTTGTACCGTGAATGCGGGAAATGATCTTTAGGTATATCATAATTATCCAGAGCTCGTTTACGGTGGCTCTAAACCATCGAATGGATTGGTTTACGTTTATTTACATCGACGCTTTCTTGAGTAAGGTTGTACATCATGTTCCTCACAACCAGCAAGCAGGCTTTAATGTTGGGTTGGACAGAGTTTTTTTCCCAGGTTATCAACACACTAATCAAATCTAAACTTGAGCTTCTATGCTTTGCATTTTGATGTAGACAGTTTCTTTAACGTCATTAGCAACACTGAGCACTTGAGCAAATAGAGTCTTCCGATAAACAACAAATAACATGTTTCTGTTGAACAATTGAGGCCAAGCTGTTTGGGGCTTGGCTTAGCGCAACCGGTATTAAGTGCCTTGAGTCGAAACAAACTATTATTCACGAGTGCTCCATTTACTTAGAGGACCTCGATCCACAGTCGATCACAGAGGGAGTGTTTTCATTATGTAAAGATAGTAATTAAGAGTTCAAAACGAAGCTAAATTGGTTTTGGTATAAACGTGTGCATTTCTGAAATCATCAACAACAGTTTCTTGTTGTTGCTTTTATTCGCTACATTCCTTTATGTTTATGTTGCGATTCATTGACTCTATTTGGTACTTCGTCTCGCATTTCAAAGAAAGCTTTAAACCTGATATTTTTGGCTTGCAGTGGATGGTGGTTATACTCCCTGGTCAGCCTGGAATTCCTGTTCCAATTTGTGTGGCAGTGGAACTCAACGTCGCCACAGAGAATGCTCCAATCCTGCACCTGCTAATAATGGCCAGAGGTGTGTCGGAAATTCCACCGAAACACGAGGCTGTGTTAACACGTCTTGTCCAGGTAGGTTTCCAAATAACCCTCACATTTATAGTCACATTTACGTCTTTTTTTCAATTGTAAGTTACCTCGTCTTTCCAATGGGAACTGTTTCATCATGGTTTGGTGATAGAAGTCGAATCATCTGATAATGAAAGGCAAATCCTGTTAATTGACATCTTTACAGCTGGTTTATCAGAATGGTCAGAATGGACATCATGCAGTGTCACCTGCGGAAATGGCTCCCAATCACGATCTCGAAATTGCACAAATCTTCGACCGAGAAATGGTGTAAAATCCTGTAAAGAATATCGGACATGCCGACTGGAGCAGTGTGAAGGTAATATAATACTATCTGGTCTAACAAATTGCTGCATATACTTTTTGAGCAAATAAGGAGGACACACATTACACCAGCACCGGGGTGTTAATTTGAGAACAGAAATCAGCACAACTAATGGAAGAAATAAAAATGTAACTAAGCCAGGAATTGAACATGAGTCTTCAGATGATCCGTCGGATGCCTTAAACCACTCAGCGACCGAACCCACCACACTGACAACTCTTGTACTTTAGAGTGAGCTATATGACCTTGTGGTGGTCAGGTCCAAGGGGACAATTTCAAACTTTCTCTGCAATCAAGTTCACGTCACTTTCTTCCTGTCTATCAGTGACGCAAGGCCAGATCCTGGCGTCATTTGACTTGGTACTTTATTCATTCATTTTTTAATTTATAGTTGATCGTGTAAATTCATCTTCGAGTTCTATGGAGGGGGATCAGCGCAAAGATAAATTTTGTAAGTCAAACTCTATATGCACCATTACTTTTTCAAATAGCGAGTAAGAACTTTTGCGTTGGAGGGTTCGCATAAGTTACAAGCCGAAGCACAGGTCGAATTTAGAAGCCATAAAGAACTCTGCACTAGACATGGCTTATTTGAAGCCATTTATTCATACGGCGGAAGAAATATGCACAAGTCTTTGAAGGATTACATCTGCCTCTTATAGAGGTTTTGCACGGCAGCCATGTTGGACGGCAGGAACAATAGATTCTTTTTCCCATGGGAACAAATGTTCTTTCTAATGCAAATAATTTTCATTATCCTGCCATCCAATATGGCTGCCGTGCAAAACCTCTATTGTAAACTGCTCTCACCATCGCAATTTTAATTGGCTATGAGCATACATGCATTTACTTCCTACTGGCACTTTTCCCTTCCCGGCGTCATTTCTGCGGCAAACATGATGTCTTATGCATTTAAAGGTGACGTGATTTTAAAGACGTTGGTATAACGCAAGACCAACGGCTCAGTGAAATGCTTCGTTCAGTTTAAAATATTGATCTATTTAAGTTACCTAACGATCCAAGAACCCAGAGAAAACCCGTTTTTGAGCAAAACGTTTACAAGCAGACGTGCCGTTGGGTGCTGAGTTTACGGTGCGCGCTCTTGTGTTTGGAGACGCCTTCAGCACTGACATGGGTGTGCACTATAAATAAAATAAACAAACAAACAAACATTTAATTCGGTTCTTGCGTGATAGATAGAATTGCCCATCCCTCGCTTTGTGTTACGGGCCCCAGCCTTTGTAAGATAACACAAACTTCGACTTTGATAATTCTCGCTATCATGCTCAGCCCCGTCCCAGAATTTTAAATAGTCTTGCAAAGAAGTTTGTGATCACTTAAAAGGGCAGGCATGACTTATTAATCCGTTTGTTTCAGTTACTCTGATGGTGGTTCTGGCTGCAGCTCTTCCTGTAGCCATTGTCACCTAGTTGGTGTATTCATTCCAGTCAAACGAGAAAAAACGATGTTGAAATTGGTAAGTGGAATGTACGTTGCCATTAGCCCTAATCAGTAACTAACTTAGTGCTTTG
>BLAZ01001392.1:600518-603018 GCA_014633955.1 Acropora tenuis
TCTTTGCTTTTTTAGGACACACGCGAGTTAATCACCAGCAAAAGGAGGTGACTGTTGATTAGAGAAGTACTTTTTCCTTTATTTCCTCGTCATTTAATTTCATGAGAAAGTTTTGCTCCTTGAGCATGTCTCCTTCAGTAGAATTTCAGAGCTGACAGACGCATGCTACAGAAACGCCAGAATGGTAGGAAGGTCGGTTGGGCATTTATGATTTTATGATAAAGTTGGACTATTTTATTATTATTATTATTATTATTAATATTATTATTAATTTTTTTTTACTTTAATTCTCTTTTCTGGGGTTAAACAATTCCTCAGCTCTTGAAAGAATCTTGTACTTTCAAGACAGCCTCAAGCTTGCCTCTCAGAACGCTTGAAAGATCGCCTTTCAAGACAATTTCATGTAAGAATCTTGAAAGAACGTGCACTTTCAAGTTGTGTGTCGCTCTGCCCGATATGAACTTCTTTGGCTGTCTTAAATGTTTGCTTTTAAGACTCTTTTTTTGATCGTAAAATTGCCAAAACAAGGAGGCGCATAATTTTTTTGTTTTAAAATAATTTTCTCAAGTTGATGTGTTACTTGCCTAACATGTATTTCACCTTTTCATATTTTCTTTTGTTTTCGTTTTTCGTCTGTTTGTTTTTTTTTTCTTTATTTCTTATTAGACTTTACTAGTAATCCGACACCGACACGGCCACCTATACTGATTAGAGTAAATGTAAGCGAGGGAGATGATGTGACTCTCAGCAACTGCGTGACGAAAAACATTAAAGGTAATAACGAATATAGGTGGTCACGGGAAGGGGAAGGTCCCGTTGAAACGACGTCGCGGACTTTGGAAGATGAGAAATCCAAACTGCGCATTAAGCAAGTCGCTGTTCGAGACAGTGGAATATACAATTGTGAGAATGGTGTAGACAAGTACATATTCACCGTTACAGTCAGCGGTAAGTTATTATAGAGTTGCCATAAAAAATATTTACAGGGGGCGTTGCTAGAAATTCCCTAGAAATTTCGGTTCTTAAGGGCCTTGTTAGCGCGGCTTTCTGAATTGAGCTTTCATCTTCTGAACTTGAAGAAAACGTAAGAATCTACGTCTTGCCCTTCCGGATCGTTGATTTCTATACCTCCCACAAACTGTTATTCAACTCGGTAACCCAAAAAGAAAAAAAAATGTGCACCGAGCTCGAGAGAGATTCGGCACTTCCCAGCATGGAACAAGAGAACGACCAATCAGACGTACACTTTCCCACGCCGAAGCGAGTCCAATTACACAACGGGAGGACTTTTCTGTGCTTTTTGGTCGCATGACTCTCAATAACAAACAAAACGTAGTAAACGTTTGGTTTTGCAGAGAGAAACCTCAAATGAATTACAAAACACTAAAAAAGAAAATAAGTTGCTCAGGATGCGAAAACAAAAAAAAAACATCACTGATATTAGTATTAATAATGATAATGATAATATTAAGAACAATAATGTTAATATTAAGAACAATAATGTTAATAATTCTAATAATGATTTTGCTCGAAATAAATATTGTTGCTGGCCACGGAAAACGGTTGCTCAAAAATCGAAAACACATTGCTAGAAAAATTGTCAGTACTGGTGGACAGGCTTAGTCTTGGCAAAACGGTCCAAAATTGCCATCTTTAGCAATGTTCAAACTTTTCTCATTTCTCGGATGCTAGGTCATTTTCAAACCGTTTTTTGAATTAAACACATCTAAGATGATTTTATAGGTCATAAATGCCCAATGGGCCGTGATCTGAGTTCTTTTTTTTATGTCTTTGGAACTTTAACGTTGAGGCCCCAATTGAGTCAGTTTTGGTCATTTTACCTAACTAGAGCCTTGTGCTTGGTCCCTTAGGATCTTTTTCGTAATCATGTGATACATTGAACTAATACTAGAGAGGAAAAAATACAAACCATACTGACTAATTGTTACCACAATTTAACAAAAGAACTTTGATGTACATTTATTTGTTCACAAGATAATCATGGGCTAGGAGTATTTCTTCTTTCGATTGAGACTTAATGTCACTTTGTAATGTGGATAAAGAGAAATATTTTATTTATTTTCTGGGATCTTTGATATGTGAGCCTATGTGCCTAATGTTCCCCTCAGATGACCAGCTGATTTTCGCCCCATATAATTACACTGATTTATGCTTGTTTATTGAGTCTAAATTCATTTTTTCACTGCTTTTGAATGACAGTCCTTGTGAAAGTTGAGATGGTGATGAAAGTCCTTAGCTTCAAATATACTCCAGAATTACAGAACAAATCTTCTCCTGTTTACAAAGAAACTGAACGGAACTTTACCAAAGTGGTAAGCTCACTTTTCGACAGACTTCAAAACAGACAAACTTCGAATAAACTTGCTCTGACATCATGCACTGAAGATACTAAATCAAAATGATTACAAATCATAATAGTAATAATAATCATCATCATCATCACCATCACCATTATCATCATCACGATTATGATAATAAT
>BLAZ01001392.1:615518-618018 GCA_014633955.1 Acropora tenuis
ATTGGTCTCTCAAAATCGTGATGACGCATTCTCATCATTTCTTTGCATTCTACTGAATCCTCGATCGGCAGTTCCTTCAAAATATTTTGAGTAGCCTTTCTCTTCCCTCCTATAGAGCATTATTTTGCCCCTCCTCGACCTTTTCTTCATCTAACACTTCAAAAACGACTACTACCAACATCGCACGCACTAAAAACCTTTCACTTATCCTTCTTGACTCAGAATGGCGACCGCGCTCGAGCTTGGGCATGGAAACTCTCGAGCCTGGCCATGCGCACTAGGCCTCTCGGGAGGCTTTGTTAGTTTATCAGATGTTAGTAATGAGTTGAAATCGTTGCCACCTCAGCGGTCAAATCTTTTTAACATCATTCAGCAAAATTGAGTTGGCTCCATTAACTTTGAAGGATTGGATAACCCTACCGGAGTTGCACTCAAACGGCGTTATGTTACTCCTTTGTGGTAGCCTGCTCTTAAAATATTGTCACACTGGTTGACAAATAAATATTAGAAACGTTATGCGACAGGACGGCTTGAAGACTTAGGACGCCAGAATGACGGAAAAAATGTCGCGCAAGACAGGGAATGCACAGCCTCGCGCGACATTGTTTCGTTATTGTGGTGTCCTGAGTCTGTCAGCCATCGTCTTGCATAAGGTATCTAGTATGTCTCTATGGAGAACCTTCTTCGTGATCAAGACCGCTAGTACGATACACTGCTTAAACCAAACTTTCCTGTGATTTGCCGGCTCATTGACAAAGGAATGTCGTTTCTTGAAGGAGAACATAGTGCATGATCAACAGTCATGGTTTAAGAGACATAGAGAATGCACTGCTTAAGACATGCAACAACGTGCTAAACTTCTGCAGACCTTTCAAGAAATGTTTCCACAAAAGATTATTTATAACACTAGTGTTATGTATTTAATCGAATGTTACAGATTTGATACCTAAAGGGTGCATGTCATTTTTTAAAGAAAGAAGCATGATCAATTTCGACCTTCCTTCATCCCTTGGGAATTGTTTAATTCTGACAGATGACAAACAATAAAAACGTCCTGCTGTGGCTTACCACAGGCAGAGATTTCGCTCTGACAGTGAATAATACAGTGCTCCGCTAGCTGTTCAGACTTTCCTAAAAAAGTAAGGGTACAAATTGATCAGAAAGAGAAACTGATTTTATTGCAAGACGAACATTCACTGAAACGTTTTGACTGAGTAATTTATACAGCAGATTGATTAATCAAACGACATCGTAACTGCAAGGTGTCACGTTTCCGGGCGGAAGAAAGCAAGTATTCTTTTGGTTTGCAAGGAGAATATGCGACAAAGAGCAAAATACAGTATCACAAAATGCTTTCTGGTAAGTAAAATGTCCCGTGTGATGATAGCCATAATCGTTTATTTACGCAAAATTAAGCACAAATTAGCACACAGCGTACATCACGGAACGTTTGGTGTGGGTGTAATTAATTACTCATTCCGCGCTAACGCTAGTGAAGGAAATAAGTTTGATTTCTCGAGTTAAGCTGTATTTTTCATCATTCCTCTACTTTCGAAAAAGTAAGTAGAGGAATGATGCACCAAATATGACGGTCTCACTTTCAAATGCTTTGCATTTTACGCGTAGGAGAGGTCGTAAGGTAGCATAAGCTGTTCGGCTTCCTAATGCATTTTAAGCTTTCTTATCGAAGCAAATTTCTACTCAGTTCTCAAGAAACTTTGCTGCTGCGTTGATAAAGGTCGGATTACCCCTGTGAAAGATTTCAGTGGAAAGCTGATGTTTCGAGTGGCGTTAGCCCTTGGTCAGCGTGAAGGGCTAACGGTCAAAACGCTCACATGTTGCCAATTGGACCTTTTTCAACTCGCTTGATAAAACCAAATTTCTATGTTTACTTCTATTTGACAAACGAATAGATGCTCCTGAACCCGGAAGCTACTGTGATATCTTTTCAAAAAAAAGTTGTTAAGCTTATGCAGGCTCTGCATTGAAGATCGATTCGCGTTATTTGGACTATATTGCATGATGTCGTATTGCTGTAGTCCCTTTTTCTTTCTTTTTTTTTTGTTGGCTCGTTTCTGTTATTTTAATTACTTTGGCTTCTTGCGTTTACAAATTCCTCTCTCCCCTTTAGGAACGAGACGTAGAAAACAATAGAACTTATTCATATGCTAATAGTACATGGCGGGTGAATGACTCTTCCACCCCAATTTATCGAATGATTGAATGCATCAAGAAGGTTTTGAATGCCTTTTGTTTTCCGAAAAGTAGAAAATGGAACATTGTTGACACTTGGGTGTAATTTGGGCGAACTATCTACTGTTCCAATACAAAGTTCTCGCTAATATTTGACTTCCCTTAAAAATAGTGTGGTTAGAATCGGAGGCAAGTAAAATCTGTAGTATTACACTCAAGAAATCTTTCACCACTATGTACCAAAAGATGTAAATAAGCCAGTGGAAGCACGTGATTACCAATAATATCTTCATCTTTGATACCCTAG
>BLAZ01001392.1:643018-645518 GCA_014633955.1 Acropora tenuis
TATTAATATTCAGTCTTCTGGTGTATGCCTGAATTCTGGTGCACGCTAGAATTCTAAGGAGGGTTCTTAACTTTTAAGTACGAGGAGTGTGTCCAAAGGGACCCCTCGTTATTTGTTATGACTCGCCCATTTAGGGCGAATGTCGGCATGACAACAGTCATAGCTTAGAGCTAAATGGAGGAGAGGAATAATGTAGCAATACTACACCTAATACTAATAATACCACAAGCTGACGAGTAGTTTGATTTCTGAAAATCTGTTCCTCTCTTTTCAAATACGAGTATTTGATCCAACACTAACCCTAAGCAAAGCCGAAAGGTCTGAACCAAATGGTATAATTGGGCAGTTTATGATTACACAGGGAAGGCTTTGTGTGTATTTATGGTCGTACGTAACGTGGCCAAGGAACGCACTTCTTTTTAGGGATAATACCACCGCCATTTTTGTAGGCCTCGTATGTTTTCCTATTGGGGTGGCAAAGCACACAGGATTGACACAGCATTGTAGCTTCTCATGCGCTTATATTGTAACAAGCCGAGAATAACCCATCTTTATCACACAAACTGTTGCACTTCAATATTTTTTTGCTTGCGATATTTGAGGTAGACTCAATTAAAGTTTTAATTATTTCTTTTGAATTAACAGTCCTTGTGAAAGTGGAAATGGTAATAAGTGTCCTCAGCTACACATTCACCTCAGAACTGCAAAACAAATCCTCGCAAGTTTACAAAGAAACGGAGCAAAATTTTACCGCGGAGGTAAGCACAAGTTTCTTTCAACTGAGAGGAGAACGTCGTGTGATGATATTGATAATGAGGATGATCATCACGTGTATAGTGATTGTGACGATGATCAGTAAATACGTCATATAATCTTTACAAATCAGTCCAGGACTTCAGAAGATCTTTATGGTTTTGCTAATGTTAGTTCAATGCTTCGCCATTTTATGCTCCAAAAGAGGACCACGCTCATTAATTATTACTGGTAAATTTGAATATATCTGGTATATACAGATCAATCGTTGCTTTTATACGGGTGGCATTATAGTAATGTGCTTGGGAACATATCGGTTTCAAATGGCGTATAATCTCGCTAATGCTTTGCTTTTGTTGAGGTGTTCTTACGAAAAGATTACTAACGTTTTGCAAAGAGATAAATGACATCTCAGTGTAGATATTGCAAGGTTGCCATTTTTTTAGAGATTTTCTTAGATCTTAATGATTGTTTTATATTGTTGTTGTTGTTGTGTGTGTTTGTTTTTTTTTATTTTTGTTTTTTACCTTCCTGCTCTTGTTTCTGTTGTTAGAGTTGCCTGATAGTCTCTAGGCATTTGGTAGGAGGGGGCATTCATCTTTACAATCGGTATTCAAATTTACCAGTCATTTGTTAAAATTGTCCGATGTGTGTGGCTTTTCGTCGACCATGCTAAACGGAGCTGAAGCCTTGAGTCATAATACCTTGACGGTCACCGCTACTGATCATAAGTGAAGAGCGAGAATTTAAAGAATTACGCGAGTCCCATTGCAGCTATGCCCCCGCTTTCAGGAAAGACATCATTTAACCAGCTATATTAATGCAATCTAACGCTGTTTATTTCACTTTGCAGATGGATAAAGTATACAAAAATACACCGGGTTATCTACGGACAGAGGTGTTGAATTTTACGTAAGTTATTCCATTCACTCAAGGAGTTTTCATGTTTTCATAGCGGAGCACCATTGGTATAAGAAGAACCTCAAACTTTACGGCCTTATCTTGACAAGCAACCATACCGAGGAAGGCAACTTAACGTACACTAGACAAAAAACATAACAAACAAAAAAATCAAAATGAAATAAATCCAAACAGAGACCTAGAGCAAAGAGAAGGGTTCTATCAAACCCAACGTTTGTATGTTTCTATTATTAACTAGTGCCCATTAATACTAAAACAATAGAGTTTATGTTCGCGGGCGTAAATATGTTTTGGGCCAGACTAGGATTCATCTCAGCCCAAATTCTTAGGCGAGGGTTGAAATGAGCTCTAAGAATATAAACTCTGTAACTACTCTTACAATCACTCTAGAGGGCATTGAGAATATAAAAATTACTGAAAACAATTATAACAAAACAATCTGAAGAATGTTTCTTTCCCCAGCCCTGTAAGAAAACGGCGACACTTTGCCACTGCTACTCTATCTATTGACAAATCAAATCGCTCACCACGGCTTTTGAATTTTCAACTGACTAAAAATCGATCACTTGACTCTGAAGATTGTGTAAGACTATTGCATTTAGGCTCTATTTTGAGCTATATTGCTATCGTTACTTTCTTTGCACAGACAGAGAGAGTATTTTTAGAGCTTTTATTTTTATTTTTGGAGCTCCGCTTTTTAAAGCTTGGCTTAATCTATACCTTTGCTCGAATTTAAGGTCACTTGTCTCTTTTCTTCTAGGAAAGGAAGCGTGAAGGTCGATTTTAGAGTCATCATTGTTTTCGTGGCAACAGATCCCAAAAGCAA
>BLAZ01001392.1:665025-670025 GCA_014633955.1 Acropora tenuis
TAGAATGGAGGATTCATCGGGGATTCTATGAGCTCTGAGAAGAGCTAAGACATTTCAAAGCGAGGTAAGCATGTGATGAAAGTGATCGGATCGAAGTAGAAAATCTTATGAATTGTCTGACTCAGTAGATGCCTATTAACGAATGATAATACTTTGATGTGAACAAAGAATTTCAAAGAGTTCGCCGTCACTTTTATTAGAAGTAAAGCACTTTTAGTAACATTGAGAGCAGTTATGGAAAGGCACAACGCAGCATCTGAAATCGTGGAAATAAAAATTATAAATCGAAAAGGATTGTCAAACCTTTCTTGGTCACACTTTATTTCACTTCGAGTGCGTAATTGCTTTGGCATGCCGGGCAATTCATTAATTACAACTCTCGCGGGAAGTTTTAAACCAGCCCCATGAACTCCCGTGGGACATTTCAGGGGTCGAATTTTGCATCTACGTTCTGTGTTGTAGAAGTTGAAATGTAAAAAAAAAAAATACCTATCTTCCATCTCTTAGAATACCGCCAAACCTCGGCAATGGAATCTTTAAGTATTAAACAGAAAAATCCATATGAATTGAAGGGCTTTGCGCAAAAATGTCCTAACTGACATTTTGGGGTGTGCCTTTCATTTGTGCTCAAGGGCGGCTGAATTTTTTTGCATGCGACCCAACATTATAAAGAAAGCCAGCTTTGCCAGTACTTGAGCTTCTGACGCGAGATATCCTGAGATGATTTTCCAGTCATTTCCCAATTTTATGCACTGGTTTACCTAGCCTTTGCGAACCGGGGTAAAGAGCCGTTGCTTTTTTGGGTCGTTTTTTGCATTCTAGCCACATCACGGATGTACTTGAGGAGTTGGGCTTCACAAAATGCTGACGCTGGTAGGGTCTTACAGGTGTTGGCGATATCGTCATTGCTGTATTTGCATTTGCATTTGTTCACCGCTTCACTGCCAAGGCGCGACGAGGGTCTTCAAATACCTGCGTAGAAAGTGTTGCCTTTTAAATTGCATCTGCAAATGGTTAGACTTTCTAGTCTTCTCGGATAAGGACGATAAACTGTAGGCCCCGCCTCGCAGATCTTCATTGTTCATAAGCCTGCGGGACGTAACTGAAGAGAATCTGTTCGAAAAGAGTAGGCCACGGAGCTCTCGGTGTTGATGTCTGGCCTTTTTGTGTTCTGATACCCTTGTTAAGGATAACCTGTGGTACCCTTCCCTTTCATTCAATTCAATTGAAATGAATAAAGTTAATATGAGAAAACGGTGCCAAGAGGTAAAGAAGGATTCATGTTTCGCGCCACCTCCGCGTGATAAGCCACGTCTTTTGATACCCATTACGTTCGTTCTCCAAGACTAGCGCCCCTGTTCAAACTAGAGAATTCCTACTCCTATCCAAAGTTAGCTAGAATTCTTTACTTTAGATGATTACAAAACGAAACACCCAGAGACTCCTTTACGTGTTGCAAAATTCATGTTTTGGGTTTATTTGTACTAACAAGGGGACATCATATGACCTGATGTAGAGCTCTCTTTCAAAAAGAAGTAAATCTGCTCAATCAGCAATATGCAAGATCTGCGGTTTTTACGAGACCGGCTTTCGTAAGGTAGTGGCATGAAGTTCAACATCGTGAACACTTATTCCTCAACGATTAAATGTTGCACGATGTTCCAGCAACTTGTAGAACGTTATAGAACATGTCGTTATTTGACTCTCGTTTAACAACATCAACATGTTGAATGACCTATTATTCATTCAAAATGACATATCGTAACATTCCGAAAATAAGCCAGTCCATGTATGAGTCCTTCCTCTTTTTATTAATTGCTTTTGCCCGCCAACCATAAATTATCCCAATCGATTTTGTAACGAATAAGAATTTCCCACCGTATGTAAGCCCCTCCAAATATAAGTTCCTGCATGAATAAGTTTGTTATTACTTTTGGTCGTGGAAATTTTGTGTTCGAAATTATAGTAGGTAACACTTAATTTTTCAATTTGAGCATGCATATGATCAAGTAATCATCTGACTACACATTACGGTGAGTCTCGATCCTTATGCTTTCCGACCCGAGAGCAGCACAAATGTTAGGAGGGATTTTAGCAGCAACGACGCAACGGCAATGATTTAAAAATAAACGTTTGGGAAATGGTGACTACTTTGTGATTCTGCCTTCTTCCTCACATCTCTCATTGATGACAGACCCCGCTCTAAATGGACTGGTAGAAGATCTGTTGAAGTAAATGTAATGAGATAATAAAACGCTTTCTGTTGTGTGTTGAAGTTGTTGTTTAAAGCCTTAAATTTGGACATTTCAACTTGTTAATTGGATACGTCAAAGAATTGTACTTAAGTGTGTGCCGCACGTGCAGCACGACTATTTTTCTGCATTCAACCAATCAGATGATTGCTTTGTAGCATCGTCGACACCGTTTTCGTCGCCCTTGCTTAAACTCCCTATTACCGCAAGTGTGCAACAACTGAGAAACCTTCAATCATAGGGCCTAGAATTTTTTTGAACATAGGACAGTTTGTCATCAACCCCAACCCCGTAATTCGTAATTTGATAGATTTCTCATCAACAATAAGTAAGGTTCTAGCGGAAGTTTATAAATTGATTTAAGTTTGTGAATATGGCCAGCCCATTTTTTTTTTTTTTTTTGGTATTGTTTTCCTTTATTTTTTTTCTTCCTCATTGCACCGTCTATGAGAATATAATGGAAGGTGCAAACATTTCGATACAGGGTTTAGCCAACTCTAAGAGCTCTTAAGAACAAATTTTCTTACACTAGTATGTTAAGCAATCTAATGATGGGTCATGTTAACGATGCGTTCATATTTGATTCGTAATTTGATGGATTTCTACGGTGTTTGTCATTTTCAAGGGCAGTTCGTGCTTTTCTTCATTTTTGTATTTATCTGGTCAAGAATCTAGCTGATTCACTGAGGTTCTTTATTTAAACACGGTCTTTTGAGAAATCCTGTACCTTTTCCAGACCTCTGTTCTTACTGGCCCATTATATTTCTAGCTTCTATTATTGTGAAGGTTGGTGGTACCTGTCTTTCATTCTCCTATTGCAGATTATTTCTGGTCTTTGGAAATGTATTCTTGCTTGTGCTAAGAGTGAGTGTTTGTCATGACCTATTTTTTGAATTTTGTAGTTGTGGTAGACCTTTTTCTACGAGATCGTTGAGTGGATATTGGAATTTATCGAGGCAGTGGAAAGGCTTGCGACTAGGGATATCCTCACTCCCCTAAGAAATGCCATGTTACCGAAAGCAATTTATAGTTAACAAATTTTTCAACGAGGGCGCGCTGGATATGAAATGATATATAACCATCGAGGCGCGTAGCGCCTCATTGGTTTTCATCATTTCATATCCAGAAAGCCCGAGTAGAATAATTGTCTTATTAAAAACCCTAAGGCACATAATTGAGAGTCTGAGGAAAAGAAGTGAAAGAAATGAACGCAGCTTTAGAGAAAACCAAAAGAAAGAAATATAATTCGATCAAATGCAAAAAGAGGCGCGAAAACCTTTCGATGTGTTGCAACGTTTCTGGTCAAAGTTGAATGAATTCAATGAAACTAGCCGAGGAGAATGTAAAGGCTTCGCTGTTGAACAAAATGCTGAAATTATCAGTTCGGAATACTGTTGTAAATGGTCAGTGGTTTCGTAAAAATTATTTCAATCAGGAACAGTTTTCAAAGACTTCACAGATGTACAAGCCGAAGAAAGCGAGTTTTCAAACATCGGGGCCATGCGCAAATCCGATCAAAATGAAGGCACATTTTCAGTTTATTTTGATGAACTGCAACATTACCTTACCGAAAATGGTGAGAGACGTCACACTTGAGGAATAAGTTACGGAAGAGAAGTATCCAGGTTATGCTAAAAAAATTGCTTCTTGAAATTTGTCCGATGTGAGGCGGCGGAACTGAATAACAACAACAACGGGAACAGCGATTCTTCTCACCTGTACTAATGAGGTCTGAGGCTGAATCAAGTGGAAGTAAAAATCAAATTTTCAATGTGTCAAATTAAGTTAAGTTCATAAACTCTTAGGGTAGGTTGTAAATGAAAGAGAGTTTCACTAGAAGCTGAACATCAATAGCACGGAAAATCATTTTATCTGAGCTACGAGAAAAACTTTTTGATCACGATGATAGCACTAGTCTTTGTCATTCTAAAACATTCACTGCAAAGGAGAGGTGAATTTCATCTTACTTAGATCCAGTGCCAGAGTATCTAGTCGCTAATTCCGCTGGTAGACGATTTTTAATGGCCGCAGATGTCGAAGGAAAATTTTTATCCAGCTTTCTTTGTTTGATGACGTGTTCATTGACCATATTTGGTAGTGCAGGTATATGAGCTGATAACCTGTGTCCAGCGAACCAATGAAAATGCTGGAAATTTGATATTCGTAGTTCAGTTTTTAATAATTATGTATATTCATAGTAGTTCGTCGAATTGTTAACTGTGACCTGTGTGTGCAACGCCTTCCAAACTAAAATGTGGCGTTCCAACTTGAGAAAATTCAGAACCATATTGCCATTTGCGTGGAAGCAAGTTTGTGTTTCTGAAAGGTTTGGCAAACTCCAAGGAGAAAAATAAGTGTTAAGTTGAGTCCACAAGGATTAACACATCCAATTTTCCAATTCCGTCATAATGTTCATGACTGCAATGAAAGCATTTCATTTTCATTTCAAAAGAGATCGTGCACCTATCTTAATTTCCTTCATAGCGAGATTCGGAATTTCGGGGCTCCCTTCACTATTCAGAACACTCGTAATTAGATGCGAGGTCAAAATAGCTCAAAGTAACACCCGATAGGTGACTGGGCGTGCAGAAACATGTGCGATATGACGTAGCGTGCCTATAAATAACAAATCGGAGTAGAACACTCCTTCTTGCTCAGTTCTTTCAGCGAAGCAGTGGGGAAGGGAACGGCCAACCCACCCGCCCTCTCAGTTCGCGTGGGTCGTGTAATACCCCCCCCCCCCTCCCC
>BLAZ01001392.1:714058-721558 GCA_014633955.1 Acropora tenuis
ATTGCAATCTGGGTACCACCCTGACCTTTTGGGTTAATTTCTTTCATCGCTCACTACTATTAAAGCAGTTTTCGCTCGTCGTTTCGTTTCACCAAACACTAAACACGGAAAGGAGCAAAGTCGCGTGAGAGTAGCTCGAGCTTGCCTTCTACCCTGCGATTTCATTAAGGTACGGGGTAACTTTCCTTCTTGGTTTCGCAAAGGTTATATCAAAAGTGCATCTGCTTTTTTAGCCCACCTTCAAAGCCTTAATGGTCTATTTAGGAAAGAAACTGCCAGCTAGTGAAATTATCATCGCAAAAAATTATGAAACTTTCTGGACTATCTACACCTCCGAAAAGTTCTTCATTGCCGATTTATGTCATGATGTTCTCAAGTTTTAGCCAGACTAAAATCTCTGTATGTTCCCAGTGGTAGGGAAAGGGAGTTTACGAGTTTCTCTTTGCATGTTCAGCAATCTGACCAACGTTCTTTGACCTAAGTTTCTCCAATTCGTCAATCAGGCATTTATTCTTATAGACGCTTATTACTTTTTTTGTTTTTGTTTTTGTTTTTTTTTGTTTTTGTTTTGAATACCACAGATATTTTCGGTAGCAACAGCCCCTCTTATTACAGGCGTCGGCATCAACATTTCGACAAAGAGGGTTGACAGACAGAGAACAAATGGGTTCGGATGCCACGTGTAAGTTACATTGATGCAAGAGAGTATGAGATAGGAGAGCAAATTCCCCATACATGGCTCTCTAGTAATGGCAATATTTTCCATTCAAATTTTAACACGCAGCTGGTTAGGCCAGTCACGTTGCAAAGCCATGGTGCCGATGTTATAACCTCTACGCGTGGCGTGAAATCTAACAATACTGATCATAAGGCACAGGGATTCGCTTACCTCATATTCTCTTGATTGATGTCATACAATATCATCAACATCGTCGTCACCATCGATATCATCACCGTCGTTGACATTATGATCCTTATCGTTATGACCATCGTTAAGTTATTCTCTGGGACCCAGTGCTCCGCAAAAAAAAACTACCACTCAGGTAAAATATTCAAGGATTGAACGTTGGTTTTCAAGGAGAATGCAAGACCGGACTGAGCACTCGGGGAAAATCCTCTCTGAGCAGAGAACCGACAAACTCAACTCACAAATGCTGTCAAGCCATGAATCGAACCCAGGGTACATTGGTGTAAGGCAAGTGCTACCAGTATGGTGTCAACACTTCTGTGCATTGCCCCACGAGCGTTTTGGAATTTTTTTTTCTTTGCTTTGTTCCTTTCTCAACAACGTGAAATTACCTAATTCGAGGTAAAGTGGAGGACATCCAAACACCAGCATCGCTCATTTATTCACATCATTTTAGATATCACACATTTTCCCACGCAGCTCAGTTGTCTTGTACGCGAGCACCAGAACTGAGGTCCCCAGTGCAAATCATGGTGGATCTCAAATACCCATGAAATGGGTATCTGACAGAGGGAGCTGTCTCACAAAGTTGATATTAACCCAAATAGACTTCAAATGATGTTTTCCTCGCTGTCATTAAACAATCTGCCATGAAGCTTTGCACTGAAAGGCGACAAAGATCACTACCAGATAGTTGTGCTGAATTACAACCCGCATAATTCAATATCTCGATATTATTCCGGGAAGTTCTAATTGGATGAGGCGCAAATAATTGTCCGTCTTTTATTTCCTTTCTTCTTTTTCTTTTTTTTTTCTTTTCTTTTCTTTTTTTTTTTTTTTCGCCGTCGCTTTACTACGGTGAGAATACACTCTAACTAATTTTCTCCTCCTTTCGTCGCAAGCAAGGTTATAAAATCGTATTTTGTTACTGCAAGGAAATTGATTCAAGATAGGTGAGTGTGTTTGTAAACATCGTACGGAAGCCCGAGTTCAAAGGGTCCGTCTGTGAGATGGTTTCCCGGCCCATTTCCAGCTTAATTTCCAGCCAGTAGAAAAAAAGGACGTGATCAGATCTTACTTCCTTGCCATATAGTTTATAAAGTGGTGTATAATGTAAGCTTCCCAGAGAATCTTAAGTTGACATCACACAAAGTAAGTTCTTATATTTTAAGGTCTTCATTTGCATCATTATCGACGGCTCTAAAGATATCAGACTGTTCAAGACCCTTTAATACGGTACTATCTAAGATTAGAAATATTAAGGTAGCTCTCATAGATCTTTCTTTTGATTGCATTAAGAAAGGTCATGACTGCCAGTGCTAAAGGTAGCCTGGACTGATTCTTCTAATGAATTATTATTATAATTACTATCACTATTATTGTGAGGTGATATATGAAATGTTTCATATATTGAACTGCGGATTTGAAATCAATAAGCTATGATCATCGCAGTTATGAACGCAATTTAAGCAATTGCGTATAGAAGCCTAAACAAGTCAGGACTTTAACAGGGTTTGAACCCGTGACCTCGCGATACCGGTGCGATGCTCTAATCAACTGAGCTATGAAGTGGGTTAGCTAATAAGCTCGTGATATATCAGACATTTCATATATCACTTCACATCCATTCTTCACGGGCTCATAAGAACTCACAAATGACCAGCTTCCATCGTCAGTGGCTTCATAGCTCAGTTGGTTAGAGCGTCGCACCGGTATCGCGAGGTTACTGGTTCAAACCCCGTTGAAGTCCTGACTTTTTCAGGCTTCTATACACAATTGCTTAAATTTCGTTCATGACTGCAGTGATCATAGCTTACTTGATCATTATTATTATTAAAGTTCACAATGATTGTGATTGATGGTAATTAATAACGTTGACAATATTTAAGAACATGTCGATGATGACGAAGGCGATTATTGCTCGATGGCGGCAATGATGACGAGGACTACGATTATGAGCAAGGATACATTTTTAAAGTACTTTTGTGTCTTTTGTTCATAACAGCGCGATTTATATTGTTCTAGTAAGGCGTTTTCTTGTTCAAACAGTAACGTATTTTTCTCCCTCTTTCTCTGTCGTATATAGCCGCTGTAGAGAGCATTACCAGCGAAATAACAGATACACGCATTTTGTAGCGAGAGCAAGGAGAATTCAAGACATGAAGAAATATTTGATACTTTCAGTGGTTCAGGCATAAGGAAACGTGAATCTACTTTGTTTGTTTATTTATTTATTTTAGGGTTAGGGTTTGTTCTCGAAGCACTAAAAATGTTGCGTAACAAGGAACAATAAAGGTGGCCACTGTGAGATCATTTAAGACGCCGTTTTGCCCATTCAGCAACAAATAGGGATTTGACGCATAAAGGGTCTAGTTATGGCCACCATCTTTGAAAAGGCACACCCAGACATAATTAATTGACAAGAAGTGTCCAACATTGCGACCAAGCAGAGGAATTTGGGCTTCGCTTTTGCTGTAATGTTCATATTTTCTCAACCAGGTATCAAACCATATCCCGGATTGACAGCCACCGAATTCATGTCATGCAGAGTTGAGGAAAGAATACCAACTGGAAAAGCCCAATGGATGTTCATATGCAATGTAGGACTTTTATTCTTTGGTCCACTTATTCATTTATTCATGTATCTATATACTATATACTCAAAGTTAACTTTAATTTTATTTTGTTAACTATGCGTACCACAGAAATAGGCAGAATGCGAAAGGATTTTCGAACAACAACAACAACAAAAAAGCATCCAATCCATGTTTATTACACTTAATCGGGCGTTATGTCTATAACGCAATTTCCCTCTTTTGCAGCTACCAGGTGATGCGGAGTTGCTGGCACCCAAAACAAAAACTCCGATCTTCCTTCGACGAACTCGTGAAACGACTGGAGATGTCGGTGCCTTCGTGACGATTACGGCATGTGAAGTCATTTACCAAGTCCTTTTCAACTGAAGTTCTTTTCCTCCTTGATACTTAGGAATTCAAATTATTTTTTCCGATATAAGGATTGCTGCATGCAAGCGTATATGCAACGACGTTCAATAATTAACATATTGATGTTGCTTTCTCTTCCCTCCTACAGAGCATTATTTTGCCCCTCTTCGACCTTTTCATCATCTAACACTTCAAAAACGATAACTACCAACGTCGCACGCACTTTTTTTAATAACCTTCCACGGGCCTGGGCCTGAGTACTAGGCCTCTCGGGAGGCTTTGTCAGTGTATCACATGTTGATTATAAGCTGAAACTATTACCACCGCAACTGTCAACATCGTTCCATATCATTCAGCATAATTGAACGTTGTTAAAGGAAATGCTGAAGCCGGTTGTCCTTGCCGTCATCTTGTAATTTAGGAATTGAAGCGGGGAACAGTATAAAGTCCTTCTTGAACTACTTGCGGCAGCAGCAAAAAGCTTAAGATTAGTGACTGCCAGTGATGTCAGTGATTGAATCGACCTAACCAGAGGAAAAACAATAACAACAGCAACAAAAGAAACAAGGTAAACTGACATAGTTCTTGTAAAATATACTTTAAAGTTGGTTTCCAATAATTTTGAAGTGTGTTAAAACCTTACTGGAGTTGCACTCAAATGGTGTTCTATTCCTCTTTCGTGGTAGCCTGCATGCTCTTTGAATATTGTCACACCCCTTTCACACATAATTATTAGAGACCTAACGCGACAAGGCGGCTGGGAGAAAAAAAGTCGCGCAAGACAGGGAATGCACAGTCTTGCACGACATTGTTTCGTCACTCAGCCGTCCTCTTGCATAAGTTTTCCAGTGTCCTTCTACGGGAGAACTTTCTTCGTGATCAAGAGCACTAATGCGAGATACAAAAACGATACACTGCCTACACCAAATTTTTTTGTGATTTGCTGGCTCACTGACAAAGGAATGTCGTTTCTTATAGGAGAACCTACTATATGATCAACAGTCTTAGTTTGAGAGACAAAGGGAGAGAGAGAGAATGAACTTCTGATGCCATGGAACAAGGTGCTAAATTTCTTTGGACCTTCCAAGAATTTTTTATTTATTTTTTATTTATTATTATTATTTTTTTTCACAAGAATGATTTATAACACTAGGTATTCAATCGAATGTCACACATTTGATACCTAAAGGACGCATGCCATTTTTTTTTTATTTTTTTTTTTAGGAACGCAGCATGAGCAATTTCGACCTTCCTTCATCCCTTGGGAATTATTTAAATTCTGACAGATGACAGACAATAAAAACGCCCTGCTGTGGCGTAGTACAGACAGAAATTTCGCTCTGACAGTGAATAACACAGTGGTTCGTTAGCTGTTCAGAATTTCCCAAAAGGAAGGGTACAATAGATCAGAAAGAGAAACTGATTTGATTTAAATCTTTAAATCAAAAATATTTTTTTCCTGGGCGGAAGAAAGCAAGTATTCTTATGATTTGCAAGAAGAACATGCGACGGACATCAAAATTCAAGATCACAAAATACTTTCCGGTAAGTAAATTTCCCGTATGATGAGAACCATTATTACTTATTTACGCTACTGTTGTAAACTCATTCCGCTGGTCGATGAAATAGTTTTGATTTCTCGCTTTAAGAAGTATTTTTCCTCATTCCTCTACTTATGAAGAAGTAGGTGGAGGAATGATGTACCAAATATGACGGTCTCACTTTCAAATGCTTTGCATTATACTTCTAGGAGAGGTCGTAAGGTCGCATAAGCTGCTTGGCTTCCCAATGCATTTTATCTCTTTAGGCTTTCTTATCGAAGCAAATTTCTACTCAGTTCTCAAGAAACTTTGCTGCTGCGTTGATAAAGGTCGGATTACCCCTGCGAAAGATTGCAGTGGAAAACTGACGTTCCGAGCGGCGTTAGCCCTTGGTAAGGGTGAAGGGCTAACGCTCGAAACGTCAGCTTTCCAAATCTCACACGTTGGCAATTGGACCTTTTTCAACTCGCATGATAAAACGAAATTTCTATATTTACTACTATTTGATAAACAAATGCATACTCCGGAACCCGGAAGCTACTGTGATATCTTTTCAAAGCTTATGCTGGTTCAGCATTGAAGATCGATTCACTATTTGGACTCAATTGCTGTCGTATTGTTGTAGTCGCTATCCCTTTTTTTTTTCTTTTTTTCTTTTTCTTTTTGGCTCGTTTTTGTTATTTTCATTGCTTTGGCCTCTTTCTGGACAGTAAGCAATATTTACAAATTGCTTTGTCCTCTTCAGAAACAATAGACCTTATTCATATGCTAATACATGGCGGGGTATTTCAAGTCGAAATCTAGCCCAATAAACTCCACACAATGATGGCTTAAGCTGCTTGTAGACGTGAATGTCTTTTATGGCTGCTCTCCCACTCCAATTTATCGAATGATTGAACACATCAAGGATGTTTTGAATGCGCTTTGTTTTCTCAAAAACGTAAAATGGAGAACTGTTGACACTTGGGTGCAAATTGGGTTAACTATCTATTGACTCAATATAAAGTTCCCTCTAATATTTGACCACCCTCACAAAAAGGGTGACTAGAATTGGAGGATGGAAAGTAACATCTATAGTATTATACCCGAGAAATGTTTCAGCACTATCTACCATAAGCTGTAAATAAGCCAGCGGAAGCACGTTATTACCAATAATCTCTTCATCTTCCCTCGATACCCCAGACTTTTAATAATCCGCTCTGGCAAAATGTTAGCGCTGCTGCTAATGCCATCTTTTCACTTCCGTAACTCGACCTCTGTCGACAAGCCAAATAAACGATTGGATGTGAAACCCACGTATTGCATTTTCTTCTCCACCGACGCACTGCAATAGTTCCATTATTTTGAAGCTAATCTTCATTTTAAGATTTGATAACTGTATTGGGACCCTGCGATTCTTTTTTGTTTTGATTATTATAGCTCCTGTTAATTCTATTATTGTTATCAATTTTCCCGTTGTTTCTTTTGACCGAAAAAAAAAGGGTTTTTAACACATGAAAATTACTTTTGCTTTACGTTTCGTAAAATTTGTTGCCTTTTTGCTCTTTAAGGACTCACCAGGAAATAGCCAGATGACGACGGCAATCATTACCACGAGGAAAGTAGTTTACCTGATTTACTTGCATGTTGTGAGATATTAGTTTTACGTGTGCATGTATCACCCATTGATATATAGCAGTTCAATTCCAACGATCGCGTGTGATGGCAAACTTCACTATGGTAGGAACATTTATGCATGGTTAACATTCAGTGAATATTTTTTTTTTTAAAGAATACTAAAGAAAGTATTCTCTCTGATATGAGAACATTATTTTTTATCTTGAAAGAATGCTGCACTTTCAAGACAGCTCTTAGATTGCCTCTCTGAACGCTTGAAAGATCGACTTTCAAGACAACCTTATGTAATAATCTTGAAAGATTACACGCTTTCAGGTCATATATCGTTCTCCTTGCTATGAAAATGGTTTGGTGTTAAGAAAATATATAATTGTAATATCAAGAAAACATGAAGGTGTTCGTCTTCATGTTTCAATGAAGTTTTGTTATTCTTATCGCTGTCGTTTTGTTGTTGTTGTTATTTGATTTGTTTGTTTGTTTGTTTTTTAAC
>BLAZ01001392.1:730547-733047 GCA_014633955.1 Acropora tenuis
ATTCAGTCTTCTGGTACATATCTGAAAACAAAAACAATAATACTAAGACTTGAGTCTGAGTTCTAATGAAGACAAAAACTCAGACCCTGGCTGCCTGATGAAAATATCATGATAATTACATTAAGAATAGAAATAACAATAATAGCTGTCACCAGTATCATTATCAAAATCATCATAACAGTAATAATAGTAATACTGATATTTATAATGATAATTAATAATAGTATTATGGATTGCAAAATGAGGGATTAGGGTAAGAATTGGACTGTTGTTGAAAAAAGGTGCTGTTGGGAACGGCCAAAATTCTAAGGAAGGTTGTTGACTTTTAAGTACCAGGAGAGTGTCCAAAGGGACCCTTCCTTATTTGTTATGACCCACCCCCTTTGGATGAATGCTGGCATGACAACAGTCATAGCTTAGAGCTAAATGGAGTAGAGGAATAATGTAGTAATACTACACCTAATGCTATAAGTAATACAAGCTTACGAGTAGTTCGATTTCTGAAAATCTGTTCCTCTCTTTTTTTATACGAGAATTTGACCTAACCCTAACCTTAACAAAAGCCGAATGTCTAACCCAAATGGTATAATTAGGCAGTTTATGATAACACTAAAGTGAACGCTTTGTGTGTATTTATGATCGTGCATTACGAACGCACTTTTTTTTTGTTAGGGATAATAGCACCGCCATTTTGGTAGGCCTTGCATGTTTTCCTTTTGGGGTTACACAGCACACAGCATTGTAGCTTCTCATACACTTATATTGTAATAAGCCGAGAATAACCCATTTTCCCGCCCATATCTTTATCACACAAGCTGCTGCAATTAAATATTTTTTTTCCTTGCGATATTTGAAGTAGACTCAATTAAAGTATCCATTCTTTCTTTTAAATTAACAGTCCTCGTGAAAGTAGAGATGGTAATAAGTGTCCTCAGCTACACATTCATCCCAGAACTGCAAAACAAATCCTCGCAAGTTTACAAAGAAACGGAGAGAAATTTTACCGCGGAGGTGAGCATGAGTTTCCTTCAACTAAAAGGCCGTCGTGTAGTGATATTGATAAATCAGTCCATTACTTTAGAATATTATCATGGTTTTGTTAGTATTAGTTGAATGTTTCACCATTTTATTTTACTAACGGTATTCAAATTTGCCAGTCATTTGTTAAAATTGTCCGAATTGCGTGGCCTTTCGTCGACCATACTAGACAAAGCTGAAGCCTTGATTCAAGAGTCCTTGACTGCTACTGATCTTCAGTGAAGAGCAATAATTTAAAGAATTGGGCGTGTCCCATTGCAGCTATGCCCCCAGTTTCAGGAAAAACGTCATTGAACCAGCCATATGAATGCAATTGTACGTTATTAATTTCACTCTACAGATGGATAAAGTGTATAACAATACACCGGGATATGTGCGGACAGAGGTGTTGAATTTTACGTAAGTTATCCCATACACTCAGTGAGTTTTCAAATGTTCACAGCGGAGCACCATTGATGTAAGAAGAGCCTTAAACTTTACCAGGGTCATAGCCAGTATGAGGCGAATCGAGGCACTGGCCTCGGTAAAATTTTACCAACTGTTTTCTTTGTTTTTTTTGTTTTGTTTTGTTTTGTTTTTTCGTTGTTTTTCATCAGGCTGATGATATTATGTGGACACAGAAGAATCGCCCTTTCATTTAAAAATTCATAACAATATTAAAAGCTAAGGTTAGCGAAATTTCTGACCAATGACAATTCTGTGAGAGCTAGTTTGTTTCATTTATTTCTGTTAGATTTCCTTGTTTTCCATATCACATTACAACGTATCCATCAAAACACCAAAGGTTTGAAAATTATCAAAAAATATATCATCGTTGACTAAAAGTCATTTTTGAATTGCTAAGGGCTTACGATTTTTCCCAGAATGTCGTCTTACGTTGATATTCAACATTTTAGGAATGATCATCATCCAAGGTTGACAGTGTTTCAGAATAAAGGAGTGTATACTTTGTTTCGCTTAACATTGTTCATGAAATGTTACCAAAGGGCCCTCAAAATCGCATTTCCGACATTTTCTCGGGGAGGGCGTGCCCCGGACCCCCTGGAAACTCCTGTCTTTGGCGGCCCTTATCTCGCCTTCGGCGTTCGTGCTACCCTACAAGCAGTACAAACAAAAAGTAGACAGGATCCGATATTAGTAAACAGTGACACGATTCAGAGAAAAGTTCTCCGTGGTATTTAGGTACTGCTGGTCTGCAACTTAGCACCCCAAGCTAGACAAAAAAAAAACAAAACAAAACAAAACAAAAAGCAAAAAAAAAAACAACAACAACAACATTTATTTTAGCCTACGTCGTTGGGCAAAGGTTAATATGGGCTCTGAGAAAATAAACTGTATTACTGCTATTATAATCAGTCTAAAGGGCATTGACAAAATAAAGAAGTGAAAAAAAAAAAATCTGCAGAATATTTCTTTCACCAACGTTGTAAGAAAACGGTGACAAACTCGTATGATTATTGAT
>BLAZ01001392.1:748206-758206 GCA_014633955.1 Acropora tenuis
GCACAGATCCACATAATATAATGTGGAGATTACCCATTCTACAAATCACTGAGAAGTGTTCTGCGCAAGAAACAGCTCGAAAAAACACTAAATACCCGTGAAATGAGACAATTTAGAAAAACGCCCATCCTGAAAAGGCTATAGGCTTAGCAAAATCCTCACTTTGGGTCAAAAATAAAAATAAAAAAAAAATGTCAAAACCCATTCTTCAAATCATTTAGACTTGTGGTGTGGAAAAAATATTTCAAAAAAAGAAGATATGTGAAAATCCATTCTACAAACCATTTAGAGTTCTTCTGTGCAGAAAACAGCTCGAGAAAACACTAAATAATTGAGGAATGATACCATTTGGAAAAGCAGCTATCGGGCAAAAGCTATAGGCATTGCAAAATCCTCACTTTGGGTCAAAAGTTAAAATTCCAAATATCATGGCAAAATCCATTTTACAGATCAATTAGAGTTGTTCCGTCCAAAAAAAAAAGCTCGAAGAAACACTAAATATTTAAGAAATGATGCCACCTTAAAAATGGGCCATCATAAAAAGGCGATAGGCCTTGCAAAATCCTCACTTTAGGTCAAAAATTAAAATTCCATAAAACATGTCCAAATCCATTCTACAAATCATTTAGAGTTGTTCTATGCAAAAAAAAAAAAAAACTCCTCTAGAAAACACTAAACATTCGAGAAATGATACCATTTTGAAAATCAGCCATCATGAAAAGGTCCTCCCTTTAGGTCAAAATTTAAAATTCTAAAAAAGATCCCAAAATCCATTCTACAAATCATCCTTTGTGCAAGAAACAGTTAAAAAAACACACGAAATATTCGAGAAATTAGACCATTTGGGGAACAAAACGGCTATCATGAAAAGGCTATAGGCTTTGCAAAATCCTCACGTTGGGTCAAAAAATACAATTCGAAAAAGCATGTCCACTCTTCAAATCATTTAGAGTTGTTCTGTGCAAAAGACAGCTCGAAAAAATTCTAAATGTTCGAGAACTGAGACCATTTGGAAAATCAGCCAGTGTGGAAAAAATTGGCTTGGCCAATTCCTCATTTTGAGTCAAAAATTAAAATTTTAAAACACATGTCAGAATCCATTTTACAAATCATTTAGAGTTTTTCTGTGCAAAAAACCGTTTGTAAAAACACTAAATACTTGATAAATGAGACCATTTTGAAAATCATCGATCACGGAAACGCTAGAGACTTTGCAAAATTATTACTTTGAGTCAAAAATTGAAATTCGAAAAAAACATGTCAAAGTCTGATGTTCTGTGCAAAAAACCGCTCGTAAAAACGCTAAATGTTAGAGAAATGTTGAAAATTGGCCATCATGCAATATTATAATTTTGTTTTTCATGGGTTTTTGGCATTGTTTTTACATGTTTTCGTCGCCAGATGCTGTCAAGTGTACAATCCTTATCAAGCCGCCCTAGTTTCTTAATTAGGGTGTGCCCTATTCACTCGGTATCCTATGCGAGGACTATATTCTACTCTTCCCATGAATTTGGATTTTCACACCCTTTATCTTGTCTAGTTAATTTTCCTACTTTGCATCGCGTTTTTATGGTACCGCCCTTCGGAACAATCTTCACTTAGGCATTGATAATCTGAGGAAGTTAACTGACATCTTCTTATCGCTAAGTTATGCCGTCCAAGAAGCGTTCCGCACCCACCACTTTATGGAAATCCAAAAGGCCGAGGGACTCAAAGCTTACCCAGGAAACAACTGAATCAGTCACTCCAACGCCTCCACACAACCCAACGTCGGTGGACGTGCAAGCTCTATCCGCAAACTATCTCTCTCTCGCTGTCACCCAGGCTGTCGAGCAGGCACTGGGCAGGTCAACCAAGCACCAACTCCACTCACTACAGAGGTTGTAGAGGCGTCGGTACAGGGTGAAGGCTCCGTGATCGCCGGGGGTACGTCCACCAATTTCAAGTTCAAGGCACAGCCGCCTTTGTTGCCAGCTAATAGAGACCCCTTCGCAAGTATCGCGGTGGCTCTAGGCAGTAGGGTGAGCCCCAAGACTAAAGCTAAATTTGGGCTTACGAATTCATCGGGTTTGGCCCCCTTCTCACATCTTCCCCTAACCAGGATTGATAATACTCGTCTAACATGTAAAATCAACCTCGTGTGACCCTTAAGCCATGTCAACCGTCCAAGGAGATTCATAGCTTTCTGCAATGGCTATCAGCCTTTAATATTTTTGTTGCAATTTTGTCTAATAAAGTTGGTATTTCTATGATAAACAGTTTCGCTACATACGACAGTCAACCCATGACCAGTACCCTTGGGATACCATTTACTGGGAACTATGGCTTCAGGCGGTTATAAATTTCCGTGCCAAACCCGCGCAACCAAAGCCTCGCCAGTCGGTGGTTGCAAATTCGAACATATTTGCTTCAAATACGGTGCCAAGCACCCAGCCAGCCAATGCTCCGTCGTTAATCAACAGCGTGCCACTCTCCCCAAGACTTGTTCAAGTCTTACACAGTCGGCCGGTCTCGTCCGTAAAGGTAGACAGGCTTGAATATCTTTCACACAGCTACCCTGCTTCCCTTCAAGAGTATTTAGTTTCTGGTTTTTCTTGTGGTTTTTGTATCCATTTTGTGGGTGAACGGCAATCTTTTGAATCTCCTAATCTTAAAGCGCTTTCGAGCAACCACAATTACACAAGGAACACGATGCTGGTCGCATCGTGGGCCCCTTTCCCGAACCACCTTTTCCAAATTTTCGTTGTTCCCCGCCAGGCATAGTTCCCAAGAAGGATCCCTCGCAATTTGGCTTATACATCATTTATCCTATCCCTCGGCTCATCTATTTCTATTACAAAAATATACTATGCTTGCTCGTTGGCAAGATCTTGTCAAGGCGAGTAGTGCAAACACCTATAATTTCCTTTACGATAATGATGATGATAACGACGACAATAACACTGAAAACAATGACAAACACAATGAAAACAACAACGATGACACTGCTGATAACGACGACAACAGCAATGAATACATTGACGGTAATCATGACGGTGACGCATAATGAGAACAATTGCCATAATCATGAAAATAAGGACAAATCACAACAACGACAATCAAGAAAATTATCATAACGGCGGCAATTACAATTAAAATAACAACAATGACGATAACGATAATGACGACCTCAGCAATAAAAGCAAGGACAATCATGATGACAACGATGAGAAACTGAACAAAGACAAGGCAGATTGTGATGGCGATAACAACGGCAAACATAAGGAAAACAAAATGCTAAAGAAGACGACAATAGCGAAAAAATTATTGAAGATAACGACGACAGTTACAAATAAAAGAGCATCATTGATGAAGACGATAATGAAGGCTGTAACAAAGAAAGCAGGGATGCTCATGATGTCAAGCACGATGACAAACAATAAATATAATGAAGAGAATAATAACGATGACAAACACAATGAAAACAATGACCACAATGATGACGATTTACGGCGACAATAACTATAAAAAACAATAACGATAGCGAAGCAATAACAATGATGGTAATAACAGCAGTAAACACCGAAATGATAAACGAGCACAATAAAAAAAGACAAATAAGTACCGCGAGAATTACGATAACGACGACAGTATTTTAAAAATATAAATAACGACGGTGGTAACGATGACGTTAACGACAAGAAACAAAATGAAAACAAATTTGATAACGACCAAAGCAACAATGAAAACATCGACGATAACGATGACTATATTGACACTATTAGCAACAAAAACAACGAAGATAACGACGACAATAGCAATAAAAGCAACGACAATGACGACGAGAATCAAAATAAAAACAGCAACGATGACAACGACGATAACGACGGCAATAGGAATGAATGCACTGACGATAATGATGACGATACTGATGAGAAACACAATGAAAGCACTGACCATAACAAAGATAATGACGACAATAACAGCGAAAACAATGACTATAACGACAACAATTACAATTAAAGCGACGGCAATGGAGATAACGATAACGACAACACCAGCAATATAAGCAGGAACAGTCTCAGTGACAAGAGCAATGACAACCACAATGAAGATAGTAAAGATAATGATGACAATAACGATGACAACACAATGAAAACAGCCATAAAGATGACGAAAACGACATCAATAACAATAGAAGCAATGACAATAGCGAAAACATTAGCAATAAAAAATGGACAATAAAGACTACCACAGCAACCATAGTATCAGTGGGTACGCTGACGAGATTGATGGTGACGACAAACTATTTCTGACAACAACGACGGTAACGGTGTCGATAACGTAATGTTATTAACGTCAACAGAGATCACATTGAAGAAAACACGAAGGACTAAGACAGTGGGAGTAATCACAAAGAACGAGAAGAACATAGAAAGGAAAGATATTGATGACGATACAGACGTCCAAACCAGTGACGGTAATGATGACTATGACGACAAAGAAATATCAATCACAACACAGAGGATAAGTAGTACAATAAGAGCGATGAAAACAATAAGAATAATGATGACGAGGACAAAAATAACAGTGAAAGCAATGACGATAATGACAAAAAATATCATAACAATGACGATAATAATCCCGATGAAGAAAAGAACGACGGTGATCATGACGCCAACATTGGAAACAATTTCATGAAGTGTCATAAACTAGCCGCAGCTTTTTGGTGTGATTGAAAAAATAATAATAATAAATAAAAAGTAAGTTAAATTGGTGCTTAGGCTTTTGAAGGTAATTAGGCGCGTTTTATATTTCCATGTATTGATCAACTTGAGGTGAGTCTTGTGGCTGTGGGTAAAAGTGATAAGTATTTTGAATTTTAGTGCTTTGTAATCTTGCTATGATGTTGCTTGTGAGGCAGAAGAAAAATAAAAACATTTCAAAAGCAAAGTCATGATTGATCAAAAATGTGGAAACCTTACTAACTCTTTTTGTAACTCTTTGATTCTAAAGGATGCTTAAACGATTTTGAAAGGTTAAAAGAATATGACACTTTTATACTTTCCAAATTAGCATCTAATCTAAAGTAAAGAATTATATAATTAAAAGACTAAATAAAAATTCCAAGTGTGGGCAATTATACCCTGAGTTAAATTCAGTTCTTGTTGTCTATTTTCTCTCATGTTTGTACCATGCTTTTAATAGTTTTGACGACAAGGTGAACTTACAAGAATCAATCGTTCACTGATTATATCTATCTATATTCTATCACACCAGTTGACTTGAGTCGAACGAGTTCGACGGACGCTGACTGCAAGGAATCAAATAAAAAGAAAAACATTAGTATTGTCGTCATCATGTTCATCATTATTGACTGTATTATCCTGGAACTTACTCTCGGTTTTCACGTGATGTCACGGCGGCCATTTTGGTAAGTCAAGAATGCCAAGATTTGAATGGGTGGCAAATGATGGGAGGGTATTCCGCCAAACACGACAAAAGCAATTCTCAAGAGAAGTTTATCACAGAAAACAGGAATAAGTGCCTCACCAAAATAATATGACAACTAAGGGCGCAACACTTCCCTCAAAAAACTTGCTTGCAGTATCATCAACACTACTTAGTTTACTTCAACTTGAGGAGTGGAGATGGAGCGATACTTTATGATGGTCATTATACATATTTCTCGCTTCAATTGATGTCTAACCTAAGAGATGCAACAAGAAACTCTTTAACGCTTAATTCTGCTGTTAAGTTAATGAATGAAAAGAGGATAAAAGCAAGCTGGACACAGGCTAACAGCTGCAACCCCGCTGTGATGCCATTACCTCACAAAAGTACACAGTCCTATATCCTGTGCAATGTTAGTCCTTATCAGCAAAACATTGGCAATACTTCGAGTACAGTTGACACCAATTTAAGTAATAGCCAGATGCAACAAATGTGGTAGTTGTAATAGTGGACAGCACAGGCGTCCTCCCAAGGCATGTGCATGTGAAGGTGGCTACAGACAAAGCGGATCAGTGTGTCAGAAAAATTGCACTGAAAAAGAAAAAAAAGCAAACAAACAAAAAACAAAACAAAACAAAAGTTGGAAAATGTCGACGAACTACCACTAAAAACGACGATGATAAAGATGATGAGTACAATCCTGATAACAATAATGGCAACACTGATAGCAACGTTGGCAACAATGATGATAAAAATGATGATAACGACGATAATAACACGATGGTAATGTTGATGGTAACAATTGCGATAACAACTATGACAACGATGTTACTGATACGGTGGTAAGTTTACTTGCAACACTATTGATTAAGTTTCGTTTACTACCACTACAATCACGCAGCACCACAGTCACTTTATAAATCAACTACTAGCTTAATTCCAATAATGTCCCCCCCCCCCCCGGGATCGATTCCGTAATACATCTGTGCAATGTAAATTCAGTTTGTCGGATTTGTTCTCTGCTCAAGGAGACCAGTTTCCTTCGGTTCCGTCATTTTTCTCCTGAAATGAAACGCGTACGTGCGCTCCTGTCTTCAGTGTTCTAAATGAAATCAAAAATCATTCAAACCTAACCTAACCATTCTAAGCAATTGTTTTCTCTTGATGGGTAACTACATGATAGGAGGTCGATGTTCTCTGGTTTATAGATTTAACGATGATGCGATAAACTTAAGACCGACGTCATTCTTTTCCAAAACCACACACATATCTGCGCAAATATGCTTTCCCAGGAATATGGTAGGAAATTGAATTCTAAGGAAACTGCGCGTGCGCAAATGAAGAACCACTAGAGCAGTACCTCTGGACGCGGTGCCAGAGCGTCGTACCAAACGATGTCCCCCGAGATTTCGGCCCGATGATCGCTTTGTGAGCGTGCTAAGCTTCAGATACCTGTTGCCAGGCAGTGAGGGAGAGAAATGCCGGCCCCTAGACCATACGTGACAGATCCCTTTCTTCGACTCAACCCGATTCATAATTACCAGCATTTTCTACGTATATAGCACAAAGTTATAGTTACTTCCTTGATGTGGTGCATTTAAGTGTGTCTTGGTAAGGTGCTTGTTTCACAATCACACATGCGCTCTTGTAGAATCTTGTAGAAACACTCATTTCAAATTTGAGAGCCATTACTCAAGTCACGTTATATTCCATACGGTACGTGTTATTTCGCACTAACTCAAAATAATGGCATTTACACGTGCACATTTTATGAGCAAACAAAATAGTCTATTATGTTGTCTCCTATTGAGTTTTTTAATTTCAATTTATCTATCTATTAATTTATTTCCCTATTTAGTTACTCATTTATTTATGATGTTTTTCAAATTCCCGGTATCAAACTAGGCGTGTGTAAATACGACAATTTAATTGCAATAACTCAGCTAGGAACTATAATATAACTTGCATTTATGTTCAGTTGCTACTTCTGCTTTGTGGAATAGCCTGCTTCATATCAGTAAAACAAGTTCGCCTGAGGACCATTAGCACTTCAAAGAGTTTACTTCAGACTTCTTAATCCTCTATAAAGCTTTTTAATTCGTCAAGATTTTGGTTTAATGTGTAATAGATGATTGGTTTTAATTTCGGCTTTGGAATAGTAAATAGTCGTTCATTGTCAACTTGAAAACTTATAAGAACTACGCTAAGTTTGTTGCACTTTCGATGATAAAAAAGAGCAAGAACACTTGTCAATATTTTTTAATAACTATTATTTATTCATTCATATTTAGTGTAATGTGTTTGTTGGTCATAGGCTGTATTGTCCTTGGTTGTCACGGAACGTGATCGTTTGTATTCACCGGATTGTTATTCCCTTACGTTCACTTTTCGTTCTACAGTGATCAAATAAGGTTTATTCCATACAATGTCTCAAAAAATTTTGAAGTCTTGTCCCTTTTGATCCAAACTGCGTTACTCTTACGTTCTCTCTTTGCATTACTTTTCTTTTTAATATACATGAAGTGAAACGTAATGATAACACGAACAATAGCATGCCGTGTGGTCAATTGTCGATCTTGAGTTTTACAGATGACTTGCTTGACTGCGAAACGACAAAGAGTGTTGTCATTATTGCAATATCAGAATTAAATTTTATAGTTCGTCTTGCAATCATGACTATGCTGTTGTAGCTCATGTAAGCAGCATTTGTTTCACCAACAAGGTGCTAACTTCGATGGCCGTCTTCTTCTCGACGAAAATCCTTCCACTAGCCTGTGCATTAGTATTAAATCTATGTTACAGAGTAGTTTTATCGTGTTCTTGTGATACCGGTAAGTGTTTCATGAGTAGAGATGAGTAAACAATGACTATTAACATAGTGGTACAGCCATTTGAGTCTAAAAACAACAATGATGGTATATCATAGAACGTGGACACTTCATCGCTGGTACAAGAAATACTGTGTTTAACTTAATCAAACAAGTATTGCATTTCTCGGTCCCGTCTGTGTAGAACTGATAATGTTTGAAAAACAGCTAGAAACGATAATGGTCTAAAATGAAAGATGAATTGCCAGTCCAGGTCCTTCAGTATCAATGCAAAGCAAAACGGTGCCGAGAAAGTCCAGTTTGCTCGAACCAACAAAAAAAGAGACTGTTTAAATAGAATATAAAACGAAAGAGTCATTTGTTAACTTAACACACTTGAATCATGTTATTTATTCTTAACAGTATTATTGTGGTAGCCTAAGTGTTTGATTAGCTCAGCATATAGCAAAAATGAATTCAAAAAAACAAAACATAACAGAACAAAACAAGAATACAATCGAAAAAAAAAGAGTGACCGGTTAACGACGTAATGTATTCGTGTTGAAACTCCAACGTAAAATAGACGTATCAAAGCAAAGATTTCCAAGGCCAATGAACTGTAAACTGACCTCTTGTTTTGATCCCTGTGGGGCTTGTTAGATAAACTCTTAGTGTTCACGCCATTCACAAGAACAATGTGAGATATGGCTAGGGTGGTTTATGAATACTTGGCATGACAAATCATAGGGGAACATTAAGCGCTTGTATGAGTTTTTTTTCATTTTTTTTTTTTGGGGGGGGGGCTACTCGGAGTTAGGTTGGAGGAAAGGAATTATTCATTTTTTGGAAAGGGAGGAAAGGTATTATTAATTTTTTTTGGAAGAGGGACTGGGTAAGCTCGAGGGTGACCAAAATTCATGTCACATTTTTATAAATGAGATCACGATCATTAACTCAGTGTTTGCTTGACAATTGATGTTATTTCCTCCAGCTTTCTTGCAGGAACTGGGGATTGAAAATGGGCACATTCCCGATCAAGCTATGAAGGCTTCTTCTAGCCTCGACAACAATCACGGACCAGGGCGAGCAAGGCTAAACCAGGGTCCAACTGGATCTCAGGGCACCGCATGGTGCGCTAAGTCATCTGACAAAGAACAGTTTTTACAAATAGATCTCAGTGAGTATAAAGAGAGAAAGGCAGCGCTATAATACGTCTGGATATCCGAACTTGCCTTTGAGATTAACATAATCTTGCATGAGCATCTAGGGAAACGATTGCAAGAACGAAGACTTCGACTGCACGATCACTGAAACATAGGCTTTTTAAATTTGTCGTTGCTGTTGTTGCAGTTGTTTGTTTTGTTTCTTTTTTTTTTACATTAAAAAAATTGTTAACATGTATCTGCCGTTGGCTTTCTAAAGTTCGTTTCTTTCAACTACTCCTGTTTCAGTTTTTACTTCCCGAGTGACTCATGTTGCTACGCAAGGGATGAGTGACCCGCCAACAGCACCTGGTGGAAGTGACATTACCAGTTGGGTAAAGACATATTCATTAGAATACAGTTCTGATGGCAACACTTACAATGGATATTACTTCAATCAAGGTTTGAAGGTAAAGTATCGAGTAATGTCATTCCTTTAACCGGCAATATGATGATAACTTTCATTGAAATAGGCATGCAAAGTAGTGATTGCTAAAAACAAAAATAAATATATACCGTGGTAAAACAGGTGTGGGTGAAGCGCCAATGTCAATGTTA
>BLAZ01001392.1:771487-773987 GCA_014633955.1 Acropora tenuis
CTAGGGCCCATCAACAGTATTTTACATACCAGTTGCATTAAATATCTGACTCATCGAGAAGGTCATTATTGGTTCTTGTCAAAGCCATTCGAATTCTACACGGCATGCAGGAATAAAAGGATCTCTATTCTTATGAAGGACCAATCTTAGTGTAAAAGTCCGTTGTAATATCCTTTTAAATCATAAATTAATTGAAATTAGTATTTCTCTTGAAAAGAAAAAGAATGCCATTAAAACAGTTACACTAGTCGATTAAATGAGTGGTTCTGTCTCTTTTTTTTAGTTTGTTATCGTTTTTTTTTTTTTTCAAGATATTACTCAGTGAGTGAAAACAGCTTAGTTTAATTCAAGAAAGGTAGCAGTTTTAGAACTCCAATTAACTCATTCAAGAAGTTCGTAATGCAAAATAAATTTAAGGTTCAATTGGTCGTAAAAAAAAAAGTTATGTTTTATTGCTTGCATATTTGGTTAGCTGAAGGCTACTCCAAAAACAAGAAAGACACAATAAAAATGCAAAATAACGATATTCTCTTACATTGTTAATTTGATAGACCATTAAAATAATAAAGAAAAGAAGGTGCTGTTCTCAAACTTTCAAGACTTTTCACTCTACCGCTTTCCCTATCGCCCAAACCCCCATCAACCCCGCCCCCCCTCCCAAAAAAAAGAAGGTTTATAAATTTATAATGTATGGACAAAGGATTCCTTTCAGTGGAAGTGTACCTTTTGGTTTGTGCTTCCGAGCATCGCATGACAGGCACATTCCAGCTCAAGATTACAAATTTTACCCTCGGTCGCCTGCACTTCAAAGAAAATACGGAGAAAAGCGTCATTTCTGTCTTTTTAAATTATTAATTGCTCTTGCGAAAACCCATTCAGAAATGAAAGAGAAACACTCCAACGCGCATATGGCGTAGGTTCTTATGATATTGGAGGGCATTGGAAGAGTTAAGTGATTACTATTCGATATCGAAATAATGACACAATTGTGTGTCAAACTAAACGTAATCAATACAGATAAAACGTAACAGATAACCGGTTTTACGATGTTGGTGTCTTCCAGTGCTTTTCCTCTTTTACGTGTCTTAGAAAAGGGAATTCCACTATTTTGCATTTGATAATTGGTTATGGTTATCGACTCGTATTCACGGGAGAGGTTGCTAAGCGTCAAAGAGCGTAAGAGTCTCATGGACTCCACTACTTATCGTCACACGTCTTCGCAAGATGATGCATGTCTGCCGTTTAGCTTATTTTTTCTCATAGTTATGTCTTTTCTTCTATTTCAGGAACAACTCCCAGGGCACCTATTGGTTGTACCAATTTGATTACCCTTTCCAATGTGAAGTTCTTTGCAACTTCCAGTAGTGATGGACCTGATATTCCAGTCTTGAATTCTACCGACTATTGGTGTTCGGCATTCACTTGGCCGAACCAGTCGCTCACAGTTGATTTGGGTAAGTCGGCAATATAGAAAGACTTGGCCTTAAGATTAAACGAGGGCCTAAGCCAAAGCTTAGCCACAGGCATTCCAGATACAGCGTGCGGCTTGACACGACCGTAAATTGTTTGACATTTATTATTGAAAGTGTGCTGAAGAAAGAAATAACTTCCAAAAGGTAGCCATCTTCATTGAGTTGCAAGATCTATCAGTTGATAAATTCTCAAAGAAACGAGAAATCCCTTTAAACTTTCCATATTAATCTGAGTTGCGGATAATGCGGTTAACTTTTAGCTCCTCCCTGGCTCCCAAAACCTATTCTAACTATTTATATATCTACCTCTCTGTCTCTCTCTGTGTCTTCTTCCGTCAGCCTATCCATATATCTCCCTTTTTCAGTCCCGTAGTGATTCATTATTTTATTGTTACACTGCTCTATATGGTTAGAGAATGTCCAAATTCATCGGGTGATCAGTCGCTATTAGCTATTAACTATCGAGCTTTAAATTTCTTAGGATTTGTGACATTCTTTGATCGGCTACTTGTTCAAGGAGAACCATTTACAACAAGATCAGTTTCCGAATACTTTGTACTAACAAGCATTGATGGGATAAACTATACGTATATTCTTGGAGAAAATAGGGGACCACAGGTAAGTATGATCTAAATAAAATTGGTGATGATAAGTTTGTCACTTGACTTTTACTTAAGTCATGGATCCTCTAATCACTGGCTATATATACTCTGCAATTGGCCCACGGAATAATAGAGGGAGGAACGCCTGTTAAAATACTCTGTAAATGTCCTAGTCACACTTCTGAAACGACTGGATCCAGCGGAACTACCAAAGCCTGTAAGAAATCTAGTAGTAGCAGTAGTTTCGAAAATACCATACATGGTAAGTGATCATGACAGCGGCCGGCATCTTTGGCAGGAAACATTCCTGTCGGACATCTGCGTAACAGTCCACCCGTGATGCTGCCTGCAACTTGCGTGGAACGGATGGGAGAACAGAACAAGCAAAACAGCAATTGCAAATTCTTAATTTACTTCATTTTAAAG
>BLAZ01001392.1:778987-783987 GCA_014633955.1 Acropora tenuis
ATTTTGGGACCTCTACTGATACCATCTTAATGACTCCATCTCGCCTCAACAACATACAGACGACATGACTATGAACAAACACTGAGGATAGGTGGTCTTTCAGGTCATGTCGATCTTAACCATAAAAATACTAGGGCAATGCCATTTTCACCTAGCATGCAATAATCCTTCCCCAAGATATGGCAGTGCAAACTGCACAGGGTTGCTGATAGAGAGCAAACCTTGCCAAGTTCAATTTTTTTGGAGTTTTCTCGATTTATGTATTTTTTTTTTAACCATCGTACGCCAAAGTTGATCTGACGGAGTTGTAAGGCGCCTTGACCAAAATTATGTTTTTGATATGGTGTTTATCATTACCAAGATGATGATAATATAATGAACATGATAGTGATGATAATGATGATCTCAGGTATCCTCTTTTCATAGTCCACGGTAGTTGGAGCGCTTGGTCAGGACTCAGTCGCTGTACCAGATCTTGCGGTGGAGGGCGGTAATATAAATCACGCACGTGTTCTAATCCTTTTCCTGCACATGGAGGAAGAGATTGCGTCGGTGACAGATCTTTATCATATAGTTGCAGCACACAATGCTGTCAAGGTGCGTTCATCGGCATCGAAAAAAGATAAAAAAGTATCCACCTCATGTAAAACATCGCTAACCGTTATCAACATAACCATATAACTAAAGCGCTGGTCCCCTCAAAGCGGAAGTAGAGCACTTTGGGCAGCTTACCACCCTCACCCACTTTATATTAAAGCAAAAGTAAACCAAAGATATTAGAAATATCGTTGACGCTGGCAAATGATTGGTTTGCTTGTGAAAATTAGACAAATTACAGCATGCTCATTTTCTGTTGACTAGGAGGTTAATAAGAGCAATTGATGCGTCTGTGAAATTTGGATCATTTAGTAAGGTTCACAGATGATTTATTTCCTTTCTTGCGGGGCAAAAGCTTTCATTGCTCAAGGCTCCAAGTTTTATTTCCTAAGCTGAGGCAAAAAGGCCACTTTTAAATACATTTACCTATTACCCACCTCCTCCCTCTGAATATCCTGAATCTGCCGCTACTTCGAACTGTTACTAGTATAACTACAATTATCAATGATAGCTTGCGAGAATAGTCGCTGGAACCCCTCAGATTTCTATCACGTATTCCAGATTGTGTTTGTCCTTTATACTTCTACGAGGGTCTTACCCTGGGTTCCCCAGTTTTCCTCCCTCAACAAAAAGCAGCATGGAGCTGACTACAAATTGTGCTCCACGATCACACTTAGACTGCAGAACGGCTGCAGGAGGTGCTTTGGACATTCTTCAGTGTGTGGGAATTGTTATTATTATTATTATTATTATTATTATTATTATTATTATTATTATTAGTAGTAGTAGTAGTAGTAGTAGTAGTAGTAGTAGTAGTAGTAGTAACAGCAGTAGCAATGAGCTACGTGAACTAAATAGGTTAGCATTTCATGACATACGATATTTATTGTTTACTATATCTTCTGGACGCAGTGCATGGTGGATGGAGTGCATGGGGATCCTTTTCAAGTTGTACAGTTACGTGTGGAGTGGCACAATATCAAGAACCCGTGTTTGCAACAGTCCGACACCTAGTTGTAACGGATACCCTTGCCCGGGAAGTAATCAGGATACACAGCCATGCAACCAGCAAACATGCCCACGTGGGTGAAAATGCATGTTGTCAAGTTTAACCTTTTCCCCTAAAAAGCAGATGGTCTACCTACTGGTTAATTTAAGCTTACTCTTTTTGTCATTAGATGAATAAAGATCGAAGGGCACAGAGATTATAGTCACCTTAACGACTTTGCAAGTAAAAGCTATTCTTACTGATTGTAGCTGAGTTGATATTTGTTATAGTAGTTTCGTAGACTCGAGAGTTCTTATCTTAACCTTGCTGACGGCTTAAATAGTTAAGGGTCTTTTTGTATCTAAGATCGAAGAGTAAATACCAAGTCGCGCTCTTCATGGAAGATCGCATGCCTTTCTATCGTTTTAAATACTTGTAGATGCGTTTTTTCGATTCGATTTGAAATGTTAAATAATAAAGGCACCCTAAAAGCTTCCTATTATGTGTAAAAATCTTTAAGGCCGTGAAAGGGGTGTCACACTGATGATCCTAGCGGATTATTCTAAAGTGTTTGATACTGTTTCCTGTTGAACAATTATGTGAAAGATGTATGACCTGTTTTTTTTCTAAGTTGTTTCTTTGCTGGATGACTAAGCATTTAATTAACCCCTGCCAATTCGTAAAATTCGATGACCAGATGTCAGTGCTTACTGCACTTTACAATGGAGTGCCACAGGGCTCTATTTTGGGTTTTGATTTGTGTATTTCAAACGCGTTACTGCCTTGATGACTCCATCTCGCGTTACATATATATAAACGACATGACCTTAACAAACACTGTGTTGTAAAAGGTTTGTTAACTTAAAGAGCATGGTAAAACCGATCTCGACTCTTGATTCGTTAGACAAATGGTCTTCCAGGTCAAATCCTGCCTTCAAGAAAAAAAAAAAAAAAGCCAATGCTGTTTTCAGCCAGTAAATGGTGTTGCTTATACCTTTTTGGAAAAATTACGGTCAATACGCAAGGTGAAACACCTTACTGATCGCAATGTACTTAGGAGGCTTGCGGAGTCCAAAAGATTTAAATTCTTGCTGCAGGAGAAGAGACTGGAACTTGATCAACTTGATTAAGGCCTTACAAGATAATTCTTGGCCTTTACGTTTGCCCTTACATGAACTGACTACCGTTTTCAACATCGTTCAAGGTTCATCGTTCCTATAAGACAAGATCTTCAACCATTTTCGCCATGTGACTGACAAACTATCTGAGCATGCGCCTGAGCCACGCACCGCTGACCACTACTACCAATCTGCACCGCTCTTTGTTGTTAACCTTGTTAAATCGCATTTAACGCATTCAACAACTTCAACTTGAAATAGAGGTTGGGTGCTCGGAATGTCGACGAACTTCCACTGAGAGCCGGCCGGACAGCCTCTGGACCGTGTAGCACTCCCAAGACCGGCGTTGCCTGCAACCCAGCCATGAGCCCCCACGCCAAGCCGAAGGACCTCCAGTCACACAATCTGACCGGAGACACGACGATAGCGATGTCCATGTCGTCAACAGTGGTGACATTGACCACGACACCGACGACAACAACAATAAGAATAATCACCATTACGATGTCGTTCACCATGATCATAACAATGAAAGCAATAACAATAATGATGACGATAACGAAGACCACAACAACGAGAGAAGTTAAGATAATTAGGACAACATTAATAACAACGTAACGGCCATGACAACGGAGGCGACCACGATGATATTGGGATGATGGAATAAATGATTCCTGCGACCACAGCAATGACGGTATTGGTCACTATAACGACGAAAATATCAATCACAGCACAGACAATAACTATGACAACAATAACAGTGACGACATTGATGACTGTAACGACGAAATCATCTATAAAATGTAAACGATGATGATGACGATAACGATGGTATTAGCAGTAAAATTCTTGACGAAAATGATGACGGTTGCTATGAAAATAACTATGAACAAATTGACGAAAATGATGAAGATAACGACGACAACTGCTTTTAAAACAACGACGACAACGACCCACAACACAGCCACCCAAAATGCACTTTTTTGTCTTCAAGTCATAAATATTTCAATTATATTTCATAGCCAGCATGAGCAACAACAAGAAAATGCCCAATTAACACTGCATTCGCTTTGTCAGAAGACTGTGGGTAATGTAAGTGGGGACGAGGGGCTATCTGTTATTGGAACAATTGGAACAAGAATACACTACTTTCATAATGATAATGGAGGTGAAAAGAAAATTTGTAAGTAGAAGTCTGAGCATTTCATGAGGAAAAATGAAGTAAAGGAATCTTCTTGGTGTGGTTGAAAAATGGACGAGAAGTAAGTGCTTACTGGAACTAGGCCGTCTTGACTTGTCTACTGGTCCACTGCACTGGTCAAGATGAGTCAATGTTGCTGTATTGAAATAAAGAGCGAATACAAGGGATCAGTACTTATGGACCAACTCGGCTAACTCAATGTTGTACCCAATTCAGATCTCTCGGGGTTAAGGTTCTTTGTGTGTTTCATTTGCATGATAATATACCATTCACATTTAAGTATGGAAATACACCATTCACATTCAAGTATGGAAATACTTGGAACATAACGTTTTATTCGCAAAGGATTTGAATTGGGTACAACATCGAGTTAGCCGAATTGGTCTATTGTCATCTCCTATCAGATTTTGCAAAGTCACATGTTATCGAAAACTTGGAAACCCTGCTAAATCTCTTTGTTAACTCTATGACTTTGAAAGATGCTTCAAAAGATTTTGAAAGGCTAATAGAATATGACACTTTCACGCCTTATAAATTTGTATCTTAATTAAAAAAGAAGAAAAAAATGCGAAGTGAAAAGAAAACGTTCCTAGCAAAAGAAATAATAAATAAACAAACAATTTAAAATAAATTTCTGCATGCATTTTTCACAGAAAGCTAGAGTAAGCGCCTCACAACTAAATGCGAGACACCAGCTTGTTACTACCCACAAAATACGTTGCCTTTGTTATATATTTAGATATATGTTATATCTTTGTATATATCACTTTTTTCCAGAAAGGATGGCCCTATACACTTCCTTGGCAAAACAAAAAGGCGTTTTGCACGAAGGTGAAGTTTTGAATTATAAAAATAAGGGCACAGCGTGTTGCGTTTCATGAGGTTGCTGATTGGCTGTTTGGTGTAACAATTTCAACATGGATTTAAAGAGACAATCAAGTATGTGACTCCATGTTTATATCATGTACAAGAGGATCATCTTCTTTGTCTTGGTGCATTCCTTCGAAGTTTCGCAAATTCCAAACGTGCAATAATCGGACCTCAAACACATTTGTAAAAGAAACGTGCTTGTGGTATTATCAACGCTGCTTAGTTT
>BLAZ01001392.1:788564-791064 GCA_014633955.1 Acropora tenuis
TGATGAAGGGCATTCGTAAGTATTGTTATTTTTTTCCCTTTATAATCTCAAAAGTATTGTTGCATTCTCCTTTCAGCCAAATTAATAATGGAAGAATAAGAACAAAAGAAGGAAACGTCCGGAAGGCTGAAAATATCAGGGATGATAGAAATGTTCTTGATGAGGTAACTTAAGTTTAAAATAAAAAGTCAATCCTTAAAGACATATGCAACTGATACGAAACGAAAAAAAAGAAGCGCAATATAATCTTTGAGGAAATAATGGCAATTATAATTGTATAATTGAAATAAATATCTGCAATTGAGTAGTTCGTTTCTTGGATTTTTCTAGAGTGTGCCAAACGGAAGTGGTGAATGTGTCCTCTCCAAGGCTAGGCATGTTGTCGCATTGCAATACGCGCAATATATTCTTGCTGTGTCAACTCATGCTTTATTCCAATTAAGACTTACATCCAAGAGTACTTTCAATATAGTGGATAGTGGTCACCACACGAACACTAAATATATGTGTCCTCAGGTGGTAAAAAAAAAACCTAAAATACTTTCCAACTGGGTATAGGTTAAACAGAATCTTTAAATGGTTTTATCGATATTAGACATGCCCACAAATAAAACGACATAAATAGTGTTACAGTATTGATTTTCTGGCAAAATTCGCGTGGCAATACTTAAATCGAGTTACTCTAAACCCGTGCCAATTTTGGTCAGAGGCCAACAGGCAGAACGGCTGTAGAATGTTTCAATCTTAGCAGCCATCTATCGTAATGGTTGGAGCGATGCTGTTCTCGATAATAGGGAGCCGTTAAGTAGCAGCAATGGCAACGGCAAACGAAAACGTCATTTCAAACTAAACATACAGTAAAAACCCGCAACTAAGAACCTGAAAATTAAGAACCTGTTAGCCTAAAATTTTGGATTTTATATCACCTATAAAAGAGAACCTGTTTAGCCTAAAAATTAAAGACTGGTTATTATTTTCTAAAAGCATATTGGTACATTACAGCTACAGTGCAAGAATCCTATTTGAATAAAAAGGAGATTCTCATTACTGTAAAAATGAGTTGTTGTTGTTTTTTTTTTATATATATATAAAGAAGAGTGTAAAGGAGGGGTGGGGGCAAAGGTAGAAAGTAGAAAATAGACCAATCAACCATATTGTTTTGCCGCTGAGTTATGTTTTCTTTTCTATGAAATTAAGAGCCTATTATAAGAACCTAAATAACCTAAAGTGTGTTAACTACCATTTATATATGAACCTGTTTAGGCTACTTCCCAAAAAATTGTAGGTTCCTAGTTGCAGTTATTTACTGTATGTAAAGCTTCATAGCTCAGTTGGTTAGAGCGTCGCACCGGTATCGCGAGGTCACGGGTTCAAACCCCGTTGAAGTCCTGACTTTTTCAGGCTTCTGTTCGCAATTGGTTAAATTGCGTTCTAAACTATTTACTGTATGTATGTACAGCATGATTATTTTTCCTCATTCATCCAATCAGATCCTTGTTTTCTATCGCCGTCGTTGCCGTTGCCTTGCTTAAGTTCCCTAATGAAGGTGATGACGACGACGACCTGACTATGGTAGCGACGTGGATGATAATGGTGAGGATGATGACGAGAAGAAAGTTGAAAAGAAGGATAATATACCTCCTTGTGCAAAGTTGTATTACTACTAAACACTCTGCAAACCAAACCAACGCTTGTCCCATTGCAAGTACCATCCCATAGAAAAATAATAGTAATAATAATAAAACTTATAATAAATACAAAATAAAGTAAAATGGCAAACATTTCTCAAAAAAACAACAACAATAACAATTAACTACTAGACGAAAAACAAAAGGAAAAAAAAAAACAAACAAAACGTTAAAATGTCATATTGATGTTTAAAAACTTATTCCCGTTCACTGCAGGAAATACCTTACACGCACCTGGAGCTCTTGAAAATGCGCATCCGTGTTGTATTTTCTGCAGCTGTGTTTACAGTGCCGTTAGAAGAAACCTGTATGTACATTGTCAACAAAACTTTTAATATATATGACATCGATTTCGATAAACTACGTGGCTGATGTAAAAAAGTTATTAAGAATGTCGAGGATTCTTATCTTTCCTTAAATCTTTATTTAATTAATTTTTTTACTCTTCATTTTGCTGTTTGTTAAGAAAGAAAGCGATAATTTGAGGCCATCTACCGCATTCATATCCTTTGGCTCAGTTTAAGTTTATGACTTGCACAGATGGACAAATTGATGTGACACAACTTGTCCTCCAATTTCTGGGTGTGTTTCAATGGTTAAATGGCAAGTATGCAAGGCTGTAATTGCAAGTAACAATTAAATAATATTAATAATGATAATGCTAATCAAGTGAGAGTAAATAATGAAATCGAGTACATATATAGAGAAAAAATGAATAAATTAAAAGAAGTATTAAAAGTTAAACAAAGAGCTTGGCCCTAATGGAGTCGCTCAGGGTGTTTAAATTGGGTCGTATTGTTCTTACGTACAAC
>BLAZ01001392.1:798136-800636 GCA_014633955.1 Acropora tenuis
GAACGTTTTTTTTTTTTTTTTTTTTTTTTCCCTCCATCTAATAACCCATGGTTATCGAGTTATGGCCTCAAGCGGGAGGTTTCGAAGCACCAAAGAAGTGTAGGGATCGCACCAACCTAGTTGGGGAGAATAGAATGCTCATTGACGTCACTACTCATCGTCTCACTTCTTCGCAAGATGACGCATATTGTTTAGGTTATCTTTCCTTATAGTTCTGCCAATCCTTCTATTTCAGGAACAACTCCCAGGACACCTATTGGTTGTACCAATTTGATTACCGATGCCAATAGGAAATTCTTTGCAACTTCCAGTAGTGATGGACCTGATATCCCAGTCTTGAATTCTACCGACTATTGGTGTTCGGAATTCAATTGGAAGAACCAGTCGCTCACAGTTGATTTGGGTAAGTCGGCAGTATAGGAAGTCCTGGCTTTAAGATAAGTTTTGAAATTTTGATCGAGGGCCTAAGCCGCAGCCTACGTAGTCCACAGGAATCCCAGATACAATGTACCGCTTCACTCGACCGTAAATTGTTCTTTGTATACTGCTGAAATTGTGTTGAAGAAGGCGACAACTTTCAACAAGTAGCCAACGCACATTGACTAGAGTTGAAAGATCTATTTGATAAATTCTCACAGAATCGAGGAATCCGTTCAAACTTGCCATAATCTGATTTGCAAATAACACAGTTAAATTTTAGCTTCTCCCTGGCTCCCAAAACCCACCGTAGCTATTTATTTATCTGTCTGTCTTTTTTCTCTCCTTCCGTCTGTCCATCTATCTGTTTGCATGTAGTTTTTTTTTTTTTAATCAGTCCAGTAGTGATTCATTATTTTATTGTTAAACTGCTCTGTTTCTTATGGTTAGAGAATGTCCAGACTCATCGGGTGATCACCCGCTATTAACTATCGAGCTTTACACTTCTTAGGATTTGTAACATTCTTTGATCGGCTACTTGTTCAAGGAGAACCATTTACACAGAGATCAGTTTCCGAATACTTTGTCCTAACAAGTATCGATGGGAAAAACTATACCTATATTCTGGGACAAATGGGGGAACCAATGGTGAGTATGATGTAAATAAAAAGACGTGTCTTCCCAACGATGGTGATGATAAGCTTGTCACTTGACCTTTACTAGTAATGGTACCTTTTCGTCTTATAATTACCAGCTACTCTTCGATTGGCCCACGCAATGTTGGTTGGAACAACGCCGTTAAAAATGCTCTGTAAATTTCCTAGACACACTTTATAAAACGATTGGATGCTTCCGATAACTGCTGCCTTAGCTTAAAAGAACTAGTCGTAGAAGTTTGGAAAATACTAGACGTGATGAGTGAGAGCAGCCCAACATCCTTGAAACAGTCCCCCTACTGCTAGTGACGCTGTCTCCAATCCGTGTGGAACGTATGGGAGACGGAGCAGAACAAGCAAAGCAGCAACTGTAGATCCTCAATTTATTTTATTTTAAAGGCATTTAAAGGGCCCTTGAATAACGGAGATCAAACAGTGGATACGAACCTGACAGCCCCAGTTCAAGCTCGCTATGTGCAATTCAATCCTCAAGAGCCAATGGTAGCTGAAGATGACACCGTGTGCATGCGAGTGGGCATTGAAAGCTGTCAAATCGGTAACTATCCATTTCTAAGAAGTGCAATAAAAGAGTATAGTTTAATATTCAATGGATAGTCCTCATTCGCTGGCACATTTCAAGTTCAAGTTTTGGAAATCCTTATAAGGAAGTATCAAATGTTGTTTCACCCCTAAGTTGCTGTGAATATGGTATTAAGGGTGACTTGATTATAATAGCTAAAAAACTCAGGCCTCGGATATTTTTCATGGCCCAGTCCCGACCTTGGTTACACTAAAGTATGTTTTTTTTTTTTTTCTTTCTTGGCCCTGGATAAGCAATCTCGCGATCGTCCATTGTCTGTTATATCACCTTAAAGTTGATCCTTATTATTTCAGTTCCAGCTCCTGTTAATGGTGCATGGTCGCAATGGTCACCATATGGACGATGTACTCACGTTTGCCTAGGAGACGCGACGCGCACAAGGACGTGCACAGATCCTTCACCAGTATTTGGGGGAAACCCTTGTGAAGGCATTAACTTTGAGCAGAAGCGATGCGGGGAATGCGTTGGAGGTGCGTGGTTCTAAGTGTTTGTTTTGTTCTTTTTTTTTTTTTATATCTGATAAACGAAGTAATAAATGAGGGAATCCGACAGTTCATATGTCCTCCTAAGTCTAATTCTATATTTAATTTACAACGTAAACTAAAGAGAAAAACCCTCACCCAAGAATATCTATGTGGTCAGCAAGCTTATGATCGAATGCAAGACATATTCTTTTAACTACTGCTTTCCTTGGTGCCCTCACTCAATGCCTCATCCCACGCACTAGGCCTTCATTCGTTTGAACACCGAATTTGAATAAATCGGGAGGTGTTCCAAGCACTGCAGGTGTTATCTTCTGGAGATCCAGCAGAATCTTAAATCCAAT
>BLAZ01001392.1:845636-850636 GCA_014633955.1 Acropora tenuis
AAGCCAATGCACTTACGCTATTTTCATCATGGTTCGTATTAATTCGCTCGAAATCAACCACTTGAAGTCCATCTTGAAACACGTCCTGTGATAATATCTCAGCATTTTCTACCGCTCTGCAATTCCATCCATTTTCATTTGGGAGCAGCCACTTGATTGCTGGAATGGTTTGGCAAAATGTTTGACTGGAAGAATGGAAGCAGCTGTTTGGCGTCACGCTTTGTGGTTGGACAAATTGGAAATTCTGCAAACAGAAACGTTACCAATCAGTTGTCTAAATTCTTTTCAAAGACGCTATTTTCTGTTTGGGATGTACGTATTAATCGTTTACGAACCGAACGTGAAGACCATACTGGGAAACATTGCCCGAGATCGTGGCAGTGCAGTCCTACCGCAACGAGGTCCGTACTGCCACGATCTAGGGTCAATGTTCCCCAGCTCTGCTCGAGCGAGCTCGGTTGGTAAGTTACTTATTATGTGGTTTCTGATAGCAAAATCTACTGCCTGTTTCAGTTTCTGCATCAAGATTTTCCACATCTTTAGGAAAAAAAACTCGCGCAGAGATTGGTTGTCTTCCTCATCCATCTCCGAGATCCTGGTAAAATTTCAGTCCTTTTAGCTTTTTCTGGTAGTTTCGCTATGAAAAATGACAATATTCATATTTTTCTATGTTTTGGTTGCAAATTATGAATTGGCAGGCTTTGTTTCAAACAAAAATGCAGAGCTAGGAACGTTTCCATTGAAACGTTCCATATAGTAAAGTACCAAGCGAGAAAGAGCCAATCACAGCGCACCGATTACCTAAGACTGCTATGCTATGAAATAAACCATGAATACTCGTAGCAGAATTACAGTGCTTCGACAAACAAAGGAACCAATGACCTTCTGAACATGTTCTCTGGCCACTAAGTCAAGGGTGAATTGTCCCAGACTCAGTTATTTATGCAACTACACTGCTCCTCTCTTTCCAAAAAAAGATCGAATTTTCAAGAAGTGTTTACAAGCGACAAAAGAGAAACGTTTCCAGAACCTGTTACTACTTCTTGTAGATTTCTTCGCCTTTAGATACTTGGCATGCTCTAGAATAGAACTTTAAAAATCTGCGAAAGTACGCTTCGGATGCATGAACCTTAAACGCTTTCAGAATTTCGTTCCAGTTTGTTTGATTTTCAAACTTTATTTTGATTCTTGCAATTGTCTATTACGTACCACCATTTGGTTCGGATCAAGTAACTGAGGAGGAGGGCTATCACCGCAACCGCGTCTAACATAAACGCTATCACCGCTGACCTGTCGAACCAGAGGACTCTGAGGACTTGTGGCAATTCGAGCAAATTCTCTCAACATGTTAACATCTGGGCTTAAGTCGAGAGGTTGGGGTAGGGAGCGGGCTTTTGATGCCTTCACGTCAATGTTCCCTGTAGAAGAAGAACAACACGACAAGGTTAGTTGAAGCTATGGTTGTTATGTTTGAACCTCATTCTAAAACAAATTTTGTTTACACACAGTAAGTTTCGTAAAAGTTTCGATCTATTCCCTCTCTCACAATAAAAGCACAACATTCTACCAAATCTACCATTGGTAATAAAACCACCAACGACACTGCCGGTATTCATCTCACCATCACCGAATTGTGTGGTACTTTATTACGTGACGTGATTTGTTAAACACTTTTGCTACTGTTAATTAGTGGGTGGGTTTACAATTCCAATAAACAGACTAAAACACGTTTCTACTTCACACGAATGTGTCTCAGCCAGCAGAATATCCTACTGTGCATCAAGCAGAATATTGAGGTGGCATTCCGTTGTTATACGGAAGACCCATTGAATTGTATTCATATTACTTTTTGGGCATCCTGTGATCATATCAAATAACTCAGTTTAGATAAATTAGAAAGCACAAAAACGAATTTTCGACTCCAACTGCGAGTTCTGGTCAGGTTAAGAATATTCAGTCAGGTTTCATTGTATCCTTTCGTATTGAGCTCAACAAGGCAATGTGGGCTCTTGGGGATTTCATTCTTTCAATAGGAGGCTTCATTTCACAAAAGACAAATTAAGGATGGAAGGAAGGAGTGAAATAAACGGAAGAGGGGGCAGGAGGGAAGGGGTTGGCAAGGTTCATTTTCATATCACGTGAAAACTGCTGGATAATTAGATATTTTCAGCTGTTGACTCGAATTTCGAAATGAAAACACAAAAGCGATTAAGTGGTAGTAGAAAAAAGTGACATTGTTGGCGCAATGTATTTCTAGCCCTGGCAGGTTCGTCATATGCATTACGACTAATTAGACCTTCGCTAAAGTTGAAAAAAAAGGAAGAAATAGCCAGCGTAACATGCACGTTTTTCACAAAAGAGGAAGAACAAGGGAGTATTTTATTTTTGGAAAACATCAAGATTTACATACATACGTGACTTATAAAGAAGTCGTTTAGCTTAGTTTTTCTTTGAAGCATGAACCTTCTGGGCTCATATTGCGGCAAGAGAATAACATGACTTAGCTGAAACAAATTGCCGCCCTCAAGATTGCACATGATCATAAACTACACTTTGTAACAAACATGAAAACAAACAAAAAAAGTGTGACTTATCGCGTGCCGCGTTAAAGCTCTTTCTCTTGGGAATATGGTGAAAATCTTATTTCCTTCCATTCAAAGACGAAATGATTTTAACTTAGAGAGTTAAATCGGATGCTGGGTGACGCGAAAATGATCGGCAAAAAACGGAAATCAGTGCAGTCGGTGTTTTTCAGTCAAAGGCTCTGGCGTAAGTTCATACAAATACTGTGCAAAATGGATTTTGCTAGAACAGGTGACGCCCAATAAAGGAAAAGAACAAGCCATCAAGCCAGGACAACATCTAATGAAAGTCAGCCTCCGTATAAAGTCACAGAGGAGGTGCAACTACCCCATGTTGAGTTCTCAAGACAAATAGCTCTGAGTATTTAATTAACGTCACCCATCCCTTTATCTATATCCTCCTACAGGACATGGGTCAACAAACGGGAATCGATGTTTCCAGTCGCCAAGTCGTACGCGCAAGTGGATCGATTTAACAAAGAATATATCAAAACAGTCAAATTCTTTTGGGAAAAAAAAAGTTCGCATTTGCATCTTAGACTAAATGTGAAGTTCTCTGACTTCACGTTCAGTTTCTCCACATTCACATTTAAAACTGGATCACAAGGCGCTCTGACTTTAAGTGTTACGAAATGAGGGATATTTGCCCCCACTCCTCAAAAAAGATATTCAAGAATTCAAAGATTTAATTTTTGTTATAAATGCTCAAGGTCAATCCTTTTTTTGTGAAAGCTATAGGCTAAAAATGTTGGGGAATTACAATCAAGTAAAGTTACAAATCAGATTTATTTTTGGAAATAACAGCCCATACTATTCAAATCTCAAAACACCAAAGGTGGAAGATAACATCAAACAGAGGCACCCCAAGAAAGATTTCGTTGAAATATGATTTTTACCTTGTGCTACCCACGTAGGACTATTGGAAGTATGCCAAAAACGAAGAGAGTTGGTCATACACTATGATCAATCGATTCACTACCCAGCATTATAACCAATCAGGCCTCTTTTACCTCCAGAAAGGTTAACATTGCATGTCAGATGCGACAAAAGTGGATCGAAGTTAACAGCTTTCTCCCCCAACATATCACACTCTTGTAGCAGATATTTGCACTTCAGAGGCTTTAATTCTGTAGGAGTCAGAAATGCCTTTTTGAAGCACACTAATCACTGGAAATGTTTCTGTGCCCAATTATTTATTCTTTACCGCTATCTTAGGCATATAGGCAACTCATTTTTGCCATTATAATCATATTCTCGCCAGCCATGTTTAGCTTAATTTGCGATGTTGGGAAAGTTTAAATCAATTTTCCATATTTCTCCACGGTTTAGACAGTCACCAACCAAATTGATATATTCGATATTTAAACATGCACAAAAGAGTTCTTACTGTGATTCGACGTACCTTCGGTTTCAGTGTCACTGCTAATCTCCATTTTGACTTCATCGCTGTGAACTTTTTCCATATGGTACTTCAGTCCATTTGAACTCTTAAAGGATTTGCAGCAATGTAAGCACTTGTATGATTTGCTTTGCTTTTCTTTGCGGAGCGGTTGCATTGAGAAGGATTGTCCCTGAAGTCAAGTCTTGCTTTCTGGAATAAAATTAAAGAGCAAGTCCATCATTACAAACCCTTGATCTTTGCATCTCACTCAGTCTCCACGATATGATGGAAGTGAGACCTCACAGCTTGAACTAATGGCTTTTAGGCTATAAGTGGGAATCTGTCAAAACTTGTCCAAACGTTGCTTTCATTTAAGAGAAATGTTTATCTAATAATCCTAAGAATACGTCGAAATTTTTAGTCACAAGAGGCAAGCGTGCACTCGGTTTCCACTCTACTGGGTCGCCATCAATTTCCATGAATAAACGTTCTGCCAGGAAAAAGGAAAGAAATATGCGTTTTTTTCCGGTTGTTGTTACCATTTTCAGCTCTGAACATCCACCTAATTAAATGCCAAGTTACCTTTCTTTTTTATGTAGTTCTATTCTATTGCAAGCATAAAGTGACGTGCTTGAGTTTTGTTAATCCATCACACAAACAAAGCACGTGAAATAGTTTCACAGATTTATACTTCAGGTTATTAAAAAGAACATGACATTATGACAGAACTGAGATTTGTAAGAATAACTCTTCAGAAACAGTTTTTGAAATTTCTACTCTTGCTATACACACATCCGACTAATACTTTAGCTGCTAGTGAAAGACATCTTTAAAAAATGGTGTATATATTGAAGAACGGATAAGTTATAGTACCTACATCAGTTGTAATTAACACAGCATTAGTACGACAATGCGTGTGATAAGTGATGAGGTATGGTAATTGTCCAAAGTGTCATGTATGGGTTTTACAATTTCCAATGTTAATGACAGCTTCCTTCAAATTTCAATCGCGCCATGACGAGAACTGGACTGGGATG
>BLAZ01001392.1:878492-880992 GCA_014633955.1 Acropora tenuis
TTAGGGTTAGGGACGATGGACTAGCACCCCATCCCGCGGGATAAGCTCCAACGATGTGGGTCTTAGATGCCAAGGTGTGACGACTTAACTTTACCGCGGTTATGCTTCGTACTTCGATGAAGCAATCTAGTTTAAATGTAGGACAAGGAACTTTACTTACTCTTTTTGGTCGACCTTTGACAACCTTGTATGCCTTTTCGCCTTGCTGAAGAAGGAATAAAAAATATAATAGGTTTACTCGAAAGCGAAAGGCACGTGTGATCTCAACATTTCAATGCACACTGTGCCACAACCTTGTTTCCAGGGTCTTTCATCTGGCGAAATGAAAGTCTCTAGGTAGAAGATTGACTGCCTCACCTTGACAACCAGAGCTTCATTCAGCCATTTTTCTCGCGTGTGCAGCTGAAAGAAAATGTAGTGTTTCGTTCAGAGCTAATGAAATGATATTTTTGAATGATATTTCGAGGCTTCCACACAAAACAAAGGAGGGTTAGGGTTAGAATCAGGCTATCTCTTCCGAACCGTGGGCAGGAGAGACAACCTTCAACTAAGACTTTCTAGGACAAAAGAATTTCGGACTGCCCACCATTTCAAAGAAATCTACGTCTCATGACAACATTTTCAAGAGAAATCGCTTTTGCCAGGCGGGTGGATTTGTCAATGTTGGTTCAAAAGTCAACGTTACCACTTTTTGTTATAAGCCAACAGGTTGACTCCTACCATGTTATTGGGTTGTGATCATGATTGTTCACGGTCACCATAGACCGAATGCAAAAATGGCTGCCAATTAATTATTCTTTTATCTTTGTGCTAATTAGGCTCTCTACCCTCGTCAGCATGCGAAAAATACAAAAGAATTTTCACACAAAAATGAGACTAGTCAGTCTAATTAGCATTCATATAAAAGAATAATCATTAAGCCGCCATTTATGCATTCGGTGTATGGCTACCTTTCAAAGAATGTTATGACAGGTGTTTGCAGTTTTGACCCATAAGCGACTAATGCATCATTTTCCATTATATTGACCAATGAGCCTCGTCTGCATGCAGCCTTAAGCAAAAGGGGCCTTGTCTGTAGGTCCAACTGATTTAACTATTTTGAATGCCACTGAGTATAAGTAAAGGTTCTTTCAGGATTTTCAACATTTTGGAAAGCACCGAAAACCCTCAAAAAACAAAGAGAAAAAAAACAAAACAAAACAAATAAAGACAAGAAAAAAAACAAATATGAAATAAAAACAAAACAAAAAACTCACCAAGTGGAGACAATCTCTCGAATAGATAGCTTCGCCGCGGCAATAGCCAAGTATAGCGGCAGTTTCTGGGTAAATGGCTGCCAAATAAGACATGAACAAAGAATATCTGTTGAGTCAAATTTGGCTGCTATTAAGCCCCCGCCCCTTCTTTTTCCCTGTCGGGAAAAGTGCAGCCACTGAGGTGGTAGAAAATATGAATAATTCGATACTGACTTTAGTAAATTGTGCAGCATTGCACCAATAGAAACGTATGGTCCGTCATGGCACTTAAAAACATTTCTCGACACCACAACGCACGTGAAGAGGGCAAAGTGTTTATAATGCCTACGAAAATTTCGTATCGAGCGATTTGATACTGGCTCGATAATTTTTTTTTCTATTTCTATTCCATTCTACTGGGCAGAATTTGTTGCCCAGAGGGAAAGGGCACAATAGGACTCAAGGTCCCTTACAAGGTGCCCCACCTCACCCACCCCCCATTTACATACGAAAGACAGCCACAGCACCACGATCACCCTACTCTTATACGAGTAGTGCGTGGGTTCTTTAACGTCCCACAGAATTATCACTTTTCTCTTCAGTTATTTGAAGACCCTGAGTGTTGGTCCGGTCCAACCAAGTGAGCCACCGGTGCGCGGTGTGATAACTACCATGAGGAGAGACCAAAAATAATAAAATTACGTTTCAATTGTTACAACCTTTACTTTAAGAAGGGCTTAAGTTGTGAGTTTGTTCTTACGACTCGTGGTAATTTGACCCTAGTGAACGAATAAGATACCGAATTTTCGTATGTTTGACTTCCCCCACGGAAGCATCGTCACAATTTCTTTTAGGAATCAAATTATCGTTCATTAATCATGTCGACTACACACCTTCAAACTTCAGCAGATGCCTTTTCAACACATACCTGTCGGACGAGAAACAAAACAAATTTGGGCTCAGAGTTGCATGAACACAACTTAACAACAAGGAACTTGTCTAGCTGCTAGGGAGTTTAAGAAGCTAACACGGCTGCTGTAACGAAAACGTCACATTAAATTAGAACTTTGCGTTAGGTTAAGTGTTTTATGATTATTCCACGTTGCTCACGTTCTACAATAAGGGCGAAATGAACTTTAGTTTGCTTGGCACGAATGGTTTTCATGCCAAGGAAAAGTTTAAGAATAAATAATCTGCGGGCTCGCCTCGTCGCCAAAACCTCAAAAAGAAAACTTTCACGTCGTCGATTAACAGACTACGTCAAA
>BLAZ01001392.1:888492-890992 GCA_014633955.1 Acropora tenuis
TTTCAAAGGGGGGGGGAGGGGGGGGTCACACTGTGTCAAAGTAAGGGTACTTGTTTGTTTGGACATTTTCAAGCTGAAAAGTCATGGCATTTTCGCCACCTGTTCTAGGTTGTTTGGTTAAAAAAGGCTTGCAAGAGGGGGGGGTCACGGGTACCCCAGGACACCCCCTGGCAACGCCCTTGACGCTAAATTCAACGACCGAATAAATTGTGTTGACAACTGCGAGAATCATTCTTCGGCTTCACGAGAGAAAAAAGAAGAAGGTCACGCCAATGACATGACGTCATGACAAAGGGAAAGAAAAAACAATTACAAACAGCAACAACACATTAAAAACTTTAATTAATTTTTGTCTTCCTTTTCTCACAATTTGTCTTTTGCTCCGAGTCAAAGACTTAATTTCACGTTTACGACAAAAAGAAAGGAAAAAAGAAATTCAAAAGGAAGAATACTACGACACATAATCGGCTGGCATTTTTGTGCCCTCCTTCGCAAAGCTGTGCACAACACAGGGAGTCATTCATATTGTACAACACATGCAGAAGTTGTTAGCAACAATATATCGCATAATATATCGCAAAGATAAAGAGACGTTTATCGAGCGTTGCTTGGAGTCTGTCGGTAAAAGAACGGTTTACCTAAAGAAATTCATATCAGTTTAATGCCAAAATTATCAAAACTGTCAAAGTATTTTACCAGTCCAAACACTTACTTTTTTAGTTGATTTACTTTCAACGTCGCCTTTGATAGATATTGGCTGTAATTAAAAAAAATAATAATAATAACAACAACAAACAACAACAAAATACTGTAACACCAATAAAATAACACCGCGACTGTAAAACACCCTTATCTAGTAACCAGCTCTCAATCTCCTCTACGCCGTAAAAGGAAGGACGAACGCCCATTTTTTATCGCTTCCCTTTGGCCGAGGGAGATATGGTTACGAGATAACAAATAACTTATTCAAGATTGCCCTTAAATGAGATGTTTGCTGTATGAAAACTGTCACAAAGTATCCCTCGACCCCTCTTCCCTATTTGACCCTACCTCTATCTCTTTATTGGTGGGTTAATTAACGCGACAAAGTAACTGACTCTTACTGGTACAACTGCACTTCTCACCTGCAGCGAGTAAACGAGACGAACAAGAAACCCCAGTCCTCTAAGTAAGGCAACTAATATCTGAAATTAAAGACAATTACATTTAATTGATGAAACAAATCAATAAGTTGCCATGTAAGACCTGTTACCCATTATCATCATTGTAGTTGTTGCTGTCAGTCATAGCCATCAGCTTTATCGCTATAAATTTCCCTGCTGGTATTTATAATCACTTAATCCAGATATTAATGTTCTCCATTTTAACTGCCTCAATTGCCAAAATAAAAGTCTTCTTTTTTCATCAACAATCGTAGGTAAGTCTTTGTGTAACAGTGAGAACACAGGAAATAAAAATGCAAACATTTAGGAGACCTTTGAAGCCATTCTTTTTGTGTAGCATCTGCATAAGAATCCACAACAACACTTTGTGGCTTACCTTTAGCAGAGAACCATAACATTAATACAAAAAGATATCAATAGACCAACAACACCTTAAATTATTGCATAGATCTCAGCTTAGTTTTGCTTTAATGCATGTACAAACCTCTGATAAATTCCCCACAACAGCAATTTTCTTGTCCCCCTTAAGAAAAAAAAATAGAATAACCAAAAATATTCACTACCATTTACGGGGTAGAAATAGGTTCAACGTACTTCAGTTAAAACTGCAGATACAGCGATATATTACAAACATTTGTAGTCCGAAAGGCCAAATCTGACAGTTGAGTGGCCAATAAAAGTAATTCAGAATATCATACCACTAGCTATATAAACTCTAGATACCTAGCCCACTCTAGCCAATCAAAATCATGGAAAATTTTCTTAAGTGAGCAGGTTGGCAGGTGCAGATTGAAAACAGAGATGGACAAATTTAACTGGTCCAATAACTATTCGTAAAATAAAAACCATCTTCAGATTCTTTGCGTTTGAATCGTTGGACAATATTGCACAATATTTTTACAATTTAGAAAGATGACCCTCAGCTGAGTATGCATTGATAAGAAGTTTCTTGCATTTTTGTGATTGATACAATTATTTGACTTCATGTCGTACAATTCAGGGGTAATCATGCTTCGAATTTCAAATAAGCAACTATGTATCAATAATATTAATAATTTTATTATTCTTTTCATCATAATAATAATAACAATGATTTGATTGGTCAACAGATAGAGTAGTTGTTGGTAAACACGTGATGTGATTGGCTGTGAAGATGTGTGTAGAGATAGGTTGTGTAAAAAGATGGGTTGCAAGATGAATAATAAACAGTATTAAATTCTCAACCTCGGATAATGCAATTCTAGCTTTTTGATTGGTTCACTAGATCTCGGTTACCAGCCATTATACCTGCATTTGACCATATATGGAAATGAACGCGTCAAAAGCCTTTCAACATA
>BLAZ01001392.1:910637-918137 GCA_014633955.1 Acropora tenuis
GTGCGATTCTGTAGGCTTCTCTGGTGAGTAACAATCTATCAATATGAATCGACTGGTAATTTTCTCAATAACAATAATAAAAACTAATTTCAGAAATCTCAGTTATATTCTATCCTTGCCATCGATGCGTTCGCAGAGAGTGGTATATCTGAAAATTGAAAAATGAGATTGATGTTACTTTTCCCGTAAAAAAAAATAATAATGATAATAATAAATAAATAAATGGATATTTTTTTTCTTTTTTTTGGATTCCACTTTGTGTGTGTTAGTTTTTCATCATCAGAGAGCTTAAGCAACCACGACGACGACGGCAACAAAAAAACCCCACAAATTTGCATATTTGACAATGAGAAACATTATTTTTGCACGTTTTCATTTTTTGACATATCTTGAAGATGTTCTCGTTCTTTCTGCGACGTGAAGTGACCTGTTTTACAGTTGTGTGGACGACGTGAACAGTGATATGATGACAAATGTTCAATTTTGTCGTCTTATATCCCAAGCGCTGGTTCCGATTTAATTCCAGGATAGTTAGAACACACTTTTCAAGCATAATGACTTTAAATAATTGAAAAATGATTGCAGAAACGCGAAGTTACATTTTCAGATGACGTTCTCGCTTCGGTCGACGTCGTGTTTGCCTTAAGCTCCCTACCATCAGACACAACACTACATGTGTGCATGCAGCTGCTTACGATCGTTGCTGTTGGTAAGTTCGATGGAGCTAAATTAGTACTTTTTATTTGCAGTTTGACGCATCCCTTTCAACTAAAAATCTGGCTAGTGGCATAAAACATTTGAAAGAAACAAGTTAAAGAAATCGAAGGACAAATTATAGAGTTCATACATCTTGCAATCCAACATGGCGTCGAACAGAAGCATCCCCCAGGGACGTTTGCAAGAGCATACTATTCCACCCGATACCGTCCCTTCAGTGGTGTTTGGAGTTCTTATTTTGACCATCAATGGCTGTGTAGTCCTACTTATCTTCTGGTATCCAAAACTCAGAACAACAAGCAATATTATCCTTGCCAGTTTAGCGGTGTCAGATTTTCTCGTAGGAGTCATTGGGATCCCGCTCCTCGTTGTCTGCAGTTCAACCTTCTTCTCACCCATTTGTGTGACTTCCTCCACTTTTTTCACCCTTACATCAATCTCTACCGTGCTGCACATCACGATGATGACCTGTGATCGCTTCATTTACATTAGGTGGGCCTTGCGATACAATGACATCGTTCAGCATGGGAGAGTCGTCGTAGGTCTCTGTGTGACTTGGTTCATTAGTCTCACTTCCCTTGTTCGCCTCCACTGGACACTAAACGTGAACATTATCACTGCCAAAGAGGATCTTGCACGGGTGCAAGAAAAGGAAACTATGTTCTCGTCATGTAACTTTATTGTGTTCTTTTTCATTCCTTTAATGGTAATGGTTTTCCTTGATGTACGGATGCTGCTGCTTCTTCGATGGCAATGCAAGAGAATCGCGCGAGAGAATCTACCCGCAGAGTTTTTGAAACGTGAGAAGAAGATGCAGAAGCGGCAAAGACGAGCCGTCTTTACATGCGTGATACTTCTTATTCTCTTCATTATCTTCTGGTTGCCTTTCTTCATCCTGGAACTCATTCAGCATTACTTTGGCGATCAGTTTGGAGCCCCCAAGGAGGTGACTATCACCATTTACTATTTAAGACTCTTTACGTCCCTTTTTAACCCAATCATATATACTCTGAGGAAGCCCGACTTGAAGAAGGCAGCCCGGGGAATTTACCGCAAAGTCTTCCCTTGCCATGAAGGGATAATTCGAGGAAAAGAAGGGACGAGCAGTCACGCTCTAGATCTAGATGATTTCCAGCCTCAGTGTGAGACAGTCCCTCTACGGGATGTCCACGAAGGAAGTTGAAATCCACTGACGGACGGGCGCCTGATCCTGACGTTCTAACTACGTGGACAGACTTGATGCAAAGCTTCGCTCTCCATGAATTGTTTTTCAAAGGCTAAAAACGCAGGAAAGGCTCCGAACGTAATGAAGAATGGCCAGATGTCGAATCTACTTAGCAAATTGAAAAATGAAAAAAAAAATGACATTGAAACTTTCGCAAACGCCCAGATATTGGAAGGTACTGGTTCACACCACAAAAATCACTGAAGCGCATCGTGTGTTACGAAAAAAAAGAAAAAAACTGAAGAAATGAAGGAGAGGAGCATCTAAAACAGAACGCTGTTCTACACTGAGCGCATAAAAATAGGGCCTAATTATAATAAGGTTGAGTTGTGATAATAGAATGTAATCGCAAAATTTATGTTTCAGTATTTATTGTTAAATCTATTGTTATCTCATTGGTTTTGCTTGAACTAAGTCATGATATTCATGTTCGTTTAGTCTTTGAAAAAGAATGCATTTCATGATTTTATGATATATTTCGGTGATCCCACACAATAAACTGCCTGGCGTTCAGAAAATGACTGAAGAAGTCTCAAACATTATTCGTCACGGTGACCATGATAGTTACATTATCACCACTGACGCAACCGTTCAACTTTTCTTTCTGAAACTTTCTGGAGCATTTACGAGTTATGACTTCCTTATAAACATTTTCATTGACGGAACTTGGACCTTCCAAGATAGTTTGCTTTCGGCGTTTCTCGAGTAGTTTCATCATGATTGAGTAAGTCATATAATTTTAAAGCACCTGTGAGCAGTGTAATCGCAATATTACGTACCTGACCTTTACACCTTAGGAATTCCATTTCGAAATAAACGAAACAATATTTATCTGTTAGCACAATCCTTTTCTTGTATACGAGTGAACCCTCTTTTGGTAACAATTTCTGAACGGTAAATTTCTTCCACCTTTTTTTCATGAAATTAAAACAACATTTCTTTCAACGTACTGCAAATATTCGGAAGGCATTTTTCTTCCTACGTTGTGGAATTCCGGGGGTGTTGCCGCTTGATTCAATTTTTGTATTGTAAATAACCCGGTATGTATTTTCCACGACTATCATGAGCTAAATATCAATGGTCAAAACTGAACAAGGCGGGAAAAATGTTAGTTTATTAGTGGCAAATGCTATTCAACGAATTCCTCTATGAAAATTCCTGGAGAAATGATTATTCTCTCATGAACGAAATTGAGATTGTTATGACCTTGATTACTTCATCTTTGAAGTGAAGAACAAATCCGAGTTTTCTTGCATTTAATGTAATAGCTCTAACCTCAGTACACCTGTCTATTTTCGAACCCACAGACTTGTTTGCGGCGCGTGCAATAATTTTCCGACGTTTTTCCCGGTGGGTGTGAATTGCATGAACTTTACGTAAACAAGTACAGCAATGTTCTGACGATTTAATGCAGCAGAAGGTTTACAGGAATATTGTTTTTCCGAGAACCTTCTCTTGTTGTAATATTATATCTCGTTCGTTTTACACTTGTTGACCAACAGTATGTCAAAGAGCGGCATTGCATGAGTTGTGGTGAGTAACGGATTTTGGTAACTTAACTAAATAACATTTTAGGATTCCTTACATTAAGAAACGGTCATCCAGGGTAAAGATTCTTTGTGATTAGGACAAGAAATATCTATCCGGAGGGTTAGATTTTACAGTTGCTTGATTTTACATTTCTTCTGCTGCAACTGTTACTTATACAATGTCCACACAGACAAAAGAAAAAAGCAAAACAAAAAAGCAATTGGGGAGGCAACGATGGGGAAATCAAATTAGCCAATTCGTGCCCAAAAATCTACTGATCTGGAAACTATAGCACAGGAAGGGTGATCGAAAGGTGGAAATATTACAGAAAGAACAGGTTAATACGATATTGAAGAGGGAGCTCATCAAGAGCTAGAAATATTTCCTTATGATTTGTTTGGCGAAGAGGGGAGCGGGGTTGAAAGGTGCGCCTGTACTAGTAGAAAAGGCAGCTGTCCTTCGTCAATTGCTGTACGTATACATGCTTCCACGTGCACGTTCTATTTTGTCATCGCCTCTGTTGAGTTCAGTGCTTCTGTAAGCTATACTTCGAATGAGTTTCTCCAGCTACTTTGATATTACGTCTCGTTTCGAAAAAGATAGAAACCTTGAATTGATTCATTTGAACAATTTCGAATTTTAATTTATTTACAATCCCCTCATTTAGCAGAGTCTTTTTGGACGGTTAATTATGTTTCCTCTGAAATAATTACTGCCACCCTACACTGATAGCAAACCCTCAACAAAGGCAAACTATATAAAGAAAAAAAACACTTAGCTAGTCACATTGGCCAGCCATTGTTAGTATTGTTGTAGTGGGTGAAGTATCACTCAAGAATTAGCGAATTCAAATTACAAAACCATGCTTTTCTACAGAGAAAGTTGCCAAATAGGAAAGTATTACCATGTTATTTTTCAGCTGTCAAAGCTTATTCTGTTCTCCTATCCTTAAACTTGAAAAATTCCAAATTAGTCGTATTATCCAAGAAAGACCTGAAAAAATAGCATACACTTAATGATATTACTCACCAATTTATCAACTTCTTTTCGACTTTCAACGTTTAATTTGGACGACGCCAAAAATCCTGGCGAACTCTGCAAAATCAGTGACCTCGACGTAAAATGAAGAAAAGGGCTTTTAATTTTACCAGGAACACAAAGGATCTATACAGCCTGTCTTTGTTACTCGAATTCGCATCCTGAACAGCGCCAAATGACCAATTAAGTGAAACATCGGATTCCATTTGCTAAAAAAGATAGATCGATGCAAAAATAATGATAACAACAGTAATAACAATAATAATAACAATAATGATAACAAAATAATGTGTGTCCTTCTCGGGAATGCTCACGAAAATAATACAAATAACTAGCAAAATGTTGCACTTCGGTCCTTTTTTTTTTAAAATACCATTTTTTATACATATCTCTGGCGGTACGTGGGCGTGTTAATACATTTATCGCCTTGAGCTACGTTGCGCAACAACGTGCGTGCTTTAGTGCGTCGGCAATCGAAACCGATTCAAAAAGGAAGCAGATATTCTTTAGGTGTTTTGTAATCATACATAGTACTATTCATGCATGATCGAACAAAGTCCACATTGGTAATTTAAAGACTCGGGCTCGACCAATCATCTGGTTCTTCTTGAAATAGCCATCAGGGTCACTATTACATAACGAAGCATTAAAGCTTTCAAAGCAATTGATTATAACAAAGAGGGACTCTGAAGTAAAACGGAAACGTTTGAATCGGTATGATTTAAACCAAAAGAAGGCTTAAGGGTTTATGAATGGATAATTACCTGGCCCGTGACGTTCGCGATAACGCGATAACAAAATCAATTTAGGTCAGCCAGTGGCTGAAAAAGAAAAATAATTTAATAAACAAATTGGGTTAAGGTAGGGGGAAATACGTGCTCGGGAACCAGTGACCGCCAGAGAACCAGAGAAAAATGATAGATCTTAGATATATACGCTAATTGTAGCTTGCATGAATATTCAAAATAATCACTTCCTCAATACATCTGTTCTTGGCTGTGTTTGAAAAAGACTATCTCCTGGCTTGAACAAATTGACAAAGATGAGAGTTTTGTTTGTTTCTGTGCTTTAAAAGAGACAGAGATATTTCTCTCACACAGACATTGATTTTTTCATTAATCGCGTTTTCAATTGGCTCGTGTGCTACAGTATTCTCACTTAAACTTTCAAAGAAGAGACGATGAGTTTTACAGTGAAGTGCAATTTTCTATGCTACTTCTTATTAGCATCAATCGTAATATTGTTTCTATCTAGAACTTTACGTTTGAGTCAGAGAGAATTTGAGGTTTCTCCTACAAGTCATTGAAGCATTTGGAACTGAAGCAGAAAAATTTTCTCGTCAAGTCAGTTTACTCTAGAGGGACGCGTAACTGAATTCGGTATCGTAGCATGAAATATATATGCTCTAAAAATTTGCTAAGATCAAAATTTAATCCCTTTAGTCAAAGAATAAGTATTTTAAAGAATTCAATTTGTCAGCTTGTAGGAGCGACAGAAAGCGTTTTTTAATTATTTTCAAGGATGAAGTTATTGTACCAGTAACGACTAACTTATGAATGCAGCGTGTGTGATATATTTGAAGTGTTTCGCCATCAAAAATTGAAAATCGAGCAGAAAATCAGTCACATCTTCAAATGGAAAATGTGTAAGGCCTAGCATGTTGTTGTACGAAACCAGGTAGTGTTGAGCCACCTCTCTGCTAGAACTTCTCAATTATATTTTTTCAAATCTATTTCTTACCCACTTTCAACTCGATGCCGACGAACGTGAGCAGAATTTAACACAAGTTGAAGGCAGCTGTTTGTCGAAATTAGTTCCCAATTGTTCTCCTATTTGCCATCACGGTATCAACCTGTCAAATTTTAATTTTTAATATACCTGGATTGTCAATTTGATATCCCTTTGTCTTTTGCTGTCTGTACTTTCTTTTTGCGAAAAGAAAACCTTTCAAATACAGCTCAAAGCTGAAGCATAAACGACTTATCTGTGGTAACTAGCGTGATCTTGTGGTAATCAAGTTGTCTACTGACACCTTCATAAAAATTTCATAAATGGCGAACCAAGCATTACTATTCGTTTTGATGTGAATTTATACATCCGTTTTCTTCATCTAATTTTGTGACCAAAGAGTTGAACAATACAGGACGCTCTTGAATAATTTATAAGTCACGGAAAACTTGACAAAGATTTGTTTGATCGTCGCCATGAAACCATCCGGCACTTATCACTCTCAAAAGGCCGATGACGCCATTGTCATTGCCGTACATAACAACGCAATAATATTTGCTATGTTTTGTTCGTTTGAAAGTGAAATAAACCCACCAATTAGTTGTCGAAATTTTGGCAAAGAATGGGTCATATCCCGACCGAAAGCCGTATTCAATTCCTTAAACGGCAAAGGACTCCGAGATTGGATCAGATTGGATTACCTTTCAAATCATATGTTTGGCATCATTTGCACTTAATTGCAGCTACTAGAAACTATTTTCTTAGTCTACTGTTCACTTGCTAACACAGGAATTCCAAGTAATATTTTCTCTGATATCACGTGACAGTCAAAATGAATTGGTGCAATAACGACAAGTCAATTTAAATTGTCACTCAAAGAAACTAATCAGTTTAGGTTTGCCTAAAAAAGTAGTTCACTCTCTATTACAGCAGTCTTAAATTCTCCCACGCTGCTTCACCATCAACAGCAATTTAAAATTAAAGAGAAGTTTGCCGACGGAGAATCAGTCTTTGAAGAAAACGGTGAGAATTGATACACGTCGTTTTCGGAAATTTTCTAAGTGCCTTTATTTGGAGCCCTGTGGTTGTTAATGACTCAGCGTACGGGAAAGAGGCTAGACCTTAAGAAGTAGCTTACGTAGTAAACGATGCAACGAGAAACCCTTGTAGAGACATATCCACTTGCTGTTAGTTCCTCGTGTCTTTCTTGCAGCACCTGATAAAGTTTACGTTGGATTTTTTTTCCCGTGTGCGAGAAAAAT
>BLAZ01001392.1:923137-924687 GCA_014633955.1 Acropora tenuis
GATAAAAGCTATTGCCAAAGAAAAAAAAATGCTTCAATTTTTATATAAGAACACGTCTCTTGTTGTAAAGTCAGCAAAGCGGTGTAAATCTGTCGGAAACTGATACTTAATGTTTCAAACAGTCAAAATTTCACCCTAGCGGAGTGACTTTATGAAATAAAATCCTAACTTTGAAATAGGTTATCCAAATTTCCAGCCAGTTGCTCGGTATCCATCCCTGAGAACTTATGATTTCCCTCATTTGTTGAATTGTCTATTTTGTAAAAAAGTAAAATATATCTCACGGCATTGAGGCATGAGGTATTTAATTGAGAGATTAACAAATCCAGCCTTTCTTCGAGTAGATTTAAAAGCATAAATTTTTCTTCTTCCTTTAAAGAATACAGAAACTTGCAACTTGCTTTATTGACGAGGCAAGATCTTTGTATCGCTTTGAAATTTGGCTTCCGCTCTTTCTTCCAAATACAATTTCTAACATAAGAAAGTTAACTCAAGCAATAATTTTATGATAGAAAGCTTACTTAATTACGTCTGGCCTGCAAAAAATATCATATTTGGAGCTTGAACAAACATCATTCTTTTGAAACGCTATTAGAGATTTAAATCACAAAATAAGCTTTATGCATACGGCAGACTTGTAATGGCAGAAAAAAAAATATGAGACAATCTTCATGACCACCTTCAACAATTAATCTTAAAAATCGAATGTCATTCTGAAATTATTTAGATTAAATAAGCGTTTTTGATTGTTGCCGACAGTTTTTGGTTTCAAAAGGAAACCGACAAAGGAGACAAGTTGTTTAAAGGATTCACTCTTGGAGCTAAATTAAAAAGAATCCAAGACGGCTGTTCTTGATTTGAACTGCAAAGTAAGTAAAGACGCTTAAGGTGAAATTTCGTAAAAATAGACAAAGAAAAGATTCAGTGTTTCAAGAAACGAAAATGCCTTGTTATGGTAAGTTAAAAAGGCAGAAGCATGAAAGTATAATATTTGATATTCGCATTTTCATTTTAAAAAGTCACTGAAAGGTTCTCTTATGGTTATTTGCTAAGCTGTGGTGTCTCTTCAAGTAAAATCAACACCTTCTAGGGCTAAAATGGACTTAAACTTAACTAGCCTTTCTATATAATTTTCGCAGCGATGAATTAAGGGAGCCCAAGCCTCCTTATCGCAAATTGTTGATAGGCAAAATACGACAAATAGTTTCAATCAAAGAGTTCCTTTATGATGCGGGGCTATAACTTGAGCATATACGCTATAACTCCTGGTAAATAAATTTCCCACAAAAGCTGCAGCATCATGTTGAAGGTTTAACAGTTTAGTGGTCCGTGTATTAGGATATTAGTACTCCACATTTAAAGCATGGACTGTATTGTATCCGTCAGTTGAATACAAGCGTGAAAGGGAAATGTGTTTTGCTACATCGGCGAGGGGATATTCAAGTAACCGAAAAAAAAGCAATCAATTATTTACTTTATCGAATGGCTTACTTTAGTTTTTTTTATTTTTTTATTTTTAGCTTTGTTTGTTTGTTTTTTTTCTTTTTTGT
>BLAZ01001392.1:934072-936572 GCA_014633955.1 Acropora tenuis
TATGGAATCGAAACAGCAGCGGAAAGTTAAGGAGCAAAAGTGATCGCTCAACTCAAGCTCTATTTGGAGCTACTTGACTATTATATGGAAACGAGGTTTGCCTTTGCACGATAGTTGAGCTTACGATTCGAACCTTTCTTTAGGTTGATGACGACGACTTTGATAACATTAACTTTATAAATGTTGCTATCGAATAACTTTTGCTTTGATTGACAATAGTTTGTAGGAGAGGTAGCAAATATGTATAATTAATTGAAGGTAAAATCTGCATTTAAGTAAGAAGTGGTAATTACTCAACCACCAATTCTATTTAATGAGAGTGTGCTATCAACGTTCATCAGATTAATTATTCGTGTAGGCTCAGGAGAGAAACGGCATCCTGTGATGACCTTTGAAATGGACTGATCCAACGCAGATAAGACCTAATTTAATGACAACAGCTGATGTTCAAATAGCGTGCGATAAACGCCCAAGCAAAGCAGGTCATCACCTCCAAAAAAAAAAAAGGAAAAAAAGAAGAAAAAACAACGAAAAAATCCCAATTGCATTGCTAGTTCTAAAATGACAGCACTTTCTGCTTTGTATTTGAAACTTCTGGGCTACATCTGAACTAAAGCAAACAAGGTTATCAGATCTCTAAAAACAGGAATGTCTGAATGAAGAAGGAAATGCTTGATGAGTGAGCTCGGAGGACATTAAACGAAATGTTATTTACATTTGCTTTAATCCTATCAATCTTAAAAAGAAAGAGATTTCCTTACCATAGACCCTCAGAGCCACCGCAGTTTAAGCATGAAGTTCCTTACTTTGAGCATTCGTATTGGGTAAGTTCAATGAAGAGGCAAAATTCTTATCCAACCGCGGTTTACTTTGTCAGATTTTCATGTTTGACATTCGCCTTTGTTTGGCGTCAAGAAATTGTGGTTTTAATTCTATCCTAACGGCTGGCCAATGGACTTCTGGAATTGCAAATGATTCCGCCTCTGCAGAGAAAAAAAAACAAAATTTGGCCTTTAGGATACCTAGTCTAGCCTCTCCAAAACATCTTGTACCGTTTAAGGAATGGTCTAGGTCCCTCAGTTTAAGTGTTAGCATCACTGAGGTAGTGGAGATGTGTTCTGCTGGATGATTTGTTTTCTTTATATTTTAGAAACTTCTTCAATGATCAGCGGATGACCTTGGATGTCTAACAAGAACTTTGTCACTCCAAAAAAAAGAAAAACCTGTATCTATATTCAACGCTTGGCATTTGAATTTGCAAGAAGCCTGTTCACTTTTGGTATCCAAAGACGGAAGTATTGTCACGTCGTGCCCAAGCAGTGTCTGCAGCCGAAAGGAGAAACTGGTCACGAGGTAAAATTAAAATAAAAGTAAAGATGCAAAAAGCTTTGAAACATTTTCGATAACACTGCCGTTTTATGATGCATCTGTTTCGAAAGTTCTTGTTGCGGTGCTAGAAATTGCTTAAATAATTCGAGGGCACTTTCAGTGTAAAGAAGTATCAAATGTTAACCCTTTTCCCCCCAGACCACCAAAAGGGAGTTGATGAGACTAAATCTCTAAAAGAATGCGACTCAAAACGCAGCTTTGGTTCCATCTCTTTCATCACTTGCCGTGTCAAATAAAAGGTGTCATTCAAATAGCGGTGAAAATACCATTATTTAATTTAAGGGGTTTTTACGCGACAAATCGTCAGATTACAAGTAGCTAAGCATTCAAACTTCCGTGGCTATAATTGTAACTAGAGTAATTGAAATAGTTTTTATGCTGCATTTTGATGTAATGAACGTAAGCCGGAAAAATAAATTGAAACAGAAAGGTGAGGAATTTCGAACGATTCCTCCACCAGACAGAAAGGTAGGGAACTTAGTGCAGTAACTTTGATTCATGCTATTCGAAATTTATGATTGTTTGAAGTTTAGTCTTTTATATTGTACTTTGTTACCTGGAGAAAAGTTAAATTTAGTTATCCTTCCTTCTAAATCTTATAAAGAATTAAGATGCTTAAGTGAAAAAAAAAAAGTGCCTCATCCTTTTTAAACCACAAAACTCTTGGTTCCCTTCATTCCGGTGAAAAACTACTTTCTTTGCATGATCAGAAAAACCTTAACTGTACCCTTAGCTAGCAATTATTTTTGGACATACTATATTTCAAATGAAGAGTTACTTACCTCTCCAATTCAACTGAATGACGGAGATAGAGACATTTCAGTGTTCTTAGATCATCAGGATCCTTTCGTGGCGTCATTATTCTCTGTACGAAAGTTCCACAGAACGAAGAGGAGATCTTGTTTTATAATGTTGCCGTAAATAATACAAGCAATGAGATTGATAGCAACGCTTCGCCTTGTTATTTTTCTTTATCTCTCTCTCCTCGAGTCTTGCGTGTTAGGCCAAAACTGCAACGACGCATGTTAGGAATGTGACTACGATACAAATTATTCATTGTTTTTTATTTTATATTATTATAATTATTTTTTTAATATACATTTTTAATTTC
>BLAZ01001392.1:941572-944072 GCA_014633955.1 Acropora tenuis
CTCCCCTAAATCCGCCTCTGCACTAGTGTACTTCAACAGCGTGCTCCAACCTGAGGCAGCTGTGCTAAAAACGTTCGCTCACAACCCGATTAAAGTCCGACTTATAAGTAATATATTCTTTTTTTTTTTAACCAAGTTTGAAGTGTCAGGATATCTGATGAAACAATGTCTCGTGTGCTTGGTATAGATTCTCAAAACATTAATAATTATTAGAGAAATTCAAAGCAAAAGTTCACCGAATTGCTTGATAATTAGGATTACATATCTAAACCACCTTCACGGTTTGTTTTCCCGGCATGAATTACTCGTGATTTTAAGAGGAGTGAATCCGAGATGCCTTTTAAGCAGCTGGTATCCTTGGGAATCCAAGGTAGCAATGTTGTGAATTTATCAGTTCACAGTATTGACGACAATACTTCAGTTTACCTCGCCGACATTTACATCCGCCTGTACCATTTGATCGTACTTAGACCATAGAAAGCTGCTTTAGGCACCTAATGTGCATTTCTAGCCTCACGCTTTTTTTTCAGTTACGCGTCGTCTAGACTGTAAGGGGAAATCAACGCTTCTATAGAGGAATTGTATGTTCCTTTAATGCTTGAACATGAGACTAATATCAGGGTCATTTCCAGCAGGGATGCAAACTAGGCATGGGCCATCTTGATCGCTGCATACGAGACTCAGTATCTCGCACCTTGTATTTTTCCCAAGTCTTGTTATTCACTGAAACACTTATAAACCAATAGAGTCACTGAAAGGAGAGCTATCAGTATCTACACCTATAGTATAATCCAACTTCAAGAAATATTTTGCCTCTCTCCTTTCGTCTTATGAATGAAGATCTTGGATCGAAACCTAGATGAACATAGGAAATGGAGATCGTAGATCGTAATTCTGGAACGATATGTTGCATCAAAAGGCTATCTCAAAATTCTAGTTCAGATCTTTACTCAATAAAAGCATTTTATCGTCGTTATCATTGTTTTTCACCTAATAGTGATTTCTAGAAATCTTATTATTGATCAGTTGAAACCAGTTAAAATTATTATCTCATTATGTTGCATATGCTATTATTTGATACATTGTATGACCATTCAAATGAAATGTTTTTGTTGCTATTCCTGCTTAAACGATTTCCGAATCTAGATTGATAAAGGACTGTCTAATAAAGTGTGTTATAAAAATGAATGAAATCCTGACTATGCTACCCATATGAAGCCAAGAGCCAGTGGTTTATGTATTCCCCATGGACATACGCCTCTTTGCTTAAATCTCTATGAAAAAGCAAATGAACACTTCCGAGACAAAGTCTGGGGTTCTGATTTAGAAAAACAAAACGCATAGTTAAGGAGGCGACATAAGTAGTTCGGGATCTCGTGAAACGGAAATCAAAATCTCCCGGTAAACACGGCCGCCAACTATATTGCAAAGAGCGCATTAAGTTAATAAATATGGCCACAGAGTTGCAAAGAATATGGGGAGAGAGAAATATGTATACTTTCCAATGTTTTGTACTTGTTGCCAAAAACCCTACTTTCCGACCAAGCTCAAAAGTTGATAAATCGATGTTCGTAGCGTGCCTTTATCGAACAAAATACAAAAGTAAAGGCGTTCTGACCTGCGCCTTCCTTGATCGAGGTAAGTGGTAACCTCGAGAATTAAAATACCATTCCATCATTAGCCCCTTAAAAATTAGTTTCTAGCATGCTTTCTTTGGCCTGCTGAGCGGAACTCATTTCTTAAATTCAACCCCCAAATGGCAAATTTTTGTCATTTTATGTTGTGGAATGTTCCGTTCAAATGTTACTTTGTCAAAAAGTGACTAAGGTTAGTGCTATCATCGGCGGAGCCAGAATTATGACATCATTTCATTTTAATCACTTAAAGTCCACGAAGTAGCAACTGAAAACTTCTTACAAATATTATCTTTTAGTTGGTACTTAGGCATTCGAATCGAGCATACTGGGGAAATTCGTTCTTTCTTCGCTAGTATTAACTATATTAGTATTAACTGTAACCAACTGAATAAGATGGTATGAATTAATAGCGAAGAAATATCGCTATTGCTACTATGACTACTAATATTACCATTCAGACTACATAACTGTTGCAGCTACAACCACTACAGCTTTTACACAATTGCTATAAAGTAGGACAATTTAGTTCTAACGACTATTTCACTCGGAGAATACTCCTGAACCAATAATATCGACCTTCAGTAAAACCTTTAAACTTTGCACTATTATCAACTGCTATTTTTCAAAGAGCTGGAGCTGGTTCCACCTACAGCTCTTCCATGAAGAGCATCCTCTGAGATGCATTAGAATTAGTCTAGTTCCAGTAGTTCCAAGCAATTTGCAAGAAAACGCTTCCTGATGCAGCATTTACCACATCCCCTGTCTCAAGTCGGTTCTTGTAGTCGGCATTGTGTTTCTTGCTGGTGACTGTTTGTGTTTTTGCAGTCGCATTGATTGCTTTCCACTTGGAAGTGTATTCCTCC
>BLAZ01001392.1:960628-973351 GCA_014633955.1 Acropora tenuis
TTTTTTTTTTTTTTTTTTTGCATTTTGGCATCTCATACATTAATATAATCAAAGATTTCAAAAATTGTGCTTTTCTTTGACCTATGGCATCGACTTCTCTCAAAATACCTTGACAATTTGGTCCTTGGAATCCCTCAAGGCAGTCACACTGATATCCATCGACAGAATTTATGCAGGATCCATTATTTAAGCACGGACCACGATAGCAGTGATCAACCGCTAAAAAGAAAACTTGAGTTCACAAATTTTGTTCTGAGATCAGAACATTATCACTAGCACTTAATTAATGGAGTGCCGTTTCTTTATTCGCTTTTAGGCTAAGCTATCTGTTTACTAATTGGTTGCTTCCATTATGTTTGTTTTCTTGTTTTGTTTTTGTTATTTTACTGGACTTTTTTTCAACGGTCCCCCGTAAAGACATGCGACAGGGCATCCCCCACCTGATATAATTCAGCTCCTCTCCTCACTGACCTTAAAGGGGAAGTCAAAACAAAATAATTAAAATGCATGGCACGAGAAACACCAACCCTCGCAGTTTTGGCCTTTAAATCCATTTGGGCACCGACAACTGTAGCTACTCAGATTGCCTGAACACGCACCATTGTTCTGACAGGGGTTACTGAAGCACGCATCCAATTCTAGAAAATAAGTACAAGAAAATAAAGAAATGTTAGCTCGCCGGTGATGTTATCGTTATTATCATTCGAAACTGCCTTCATCCTCATTAGTGCTATTAGCAATGTCATTTCTGAAGCCATTCATCTTGTTCTTCGGTTCCCATATATATTGTGTGGCACCGACCTCGTAGCTGTAACGAGTGCATGATTCTTTAGCTCTGAGCAGTGACGACTAAGTTCACGACTAACTGACAGCAGAATTAGCATGCTAGCGTATGATCAAAATCTTTCGCCTGTTAGAGTCCGAGGCTGTAACTAGCTCAGTGCTTGCGATCAAAATTACTGTTTTATTGAAGATCATGCAATCTTGTACGTGCAATTTTTGAAGAACTCGGGTACTTGATCTGACTTTGTCATCAAGGAAATGAGCTTTTAACAATTGCAACTTTTTACAGTACAGAACACATATGACAATTTTCTGTTCTCGCCGTTGTCATTTTCGTTCTTTTAGCCCTTTGCCACCCGCGTGAAGTTGAGCGCTATCAAGAGTAGATAATTCTTTTTAGGGAGTTTTCTCCTGTTCAAGCGTAACGGGATAATTTTTTTTAGGCAGATATTTCGAAAACTGAACAAATGTGCAACAGTTAATTTATAACCTTCACAGTTTATTCCTCTATATGGTCCGCTGCAATCACAGGTGTAGTTGTCATGGTAACTTTTACAAGTTCCATTATTTTGGCAAGGACTATGGAAGCAATGATCGACCTCTGAAAAGCAATACAAAACAATTTGACTTTAAACCGTCATTTTGAAAACGCACTCAGAAATGTTAAATCATTTTATTGGGACCACCTTCTGAAGAGACAATCAAATGAAATGACGGGATTGTAAATCGACTTAAAATAAGAGTTACCATGATACGTGTTAAAAATGACCAGCAGGCAATAGACAATATAACAATGTGAAAGCCTCAGAAGAAGATGTCTACCCCCAACAACGGGAGTCCAAATCCCGAGTGAGGAATAGCAACATTGACCAAGGCCTGGAACGTTTTAGACTCGAAATATCGTGCTCACCAGATAGTTTACCTTTATCTTTTATTATGTCCACTATTCTTATAAAGGGCCCGGTGTGATGTTAAAAATTCATGGACAGCTTCAATGCATGGTTCTGACTTTTGTTAGAGGAAAAGCAATTGGCCTGACTGATAAATCATTATTGGCTTCCTCCATTAGTGCCGAAATCTTAGTGCCTCTGGTTTTTGAGAATGACAACATGGAAACACCCTCCTAAAGGAAATCCCACTCAAACCTTCACAATGTAGTCCTCCAAACTGGGCACCACAATCACAGGTGTAGTTGTTCTGGATGTTTTTGCAGCTTCCATTGTTTTGGCAGGGATTCTCTATGCAGGGGTCGGCCTCTGTTCAAAACAATGGAGAAGTGCTAAGTTAATTGATTATTTTTCCTTCTTCCTGTATTCTCAGAGCGAGTGAAAACTCTTTCTGGAATTGGTTTTCTGGGCTATCCAGAAAGTCAAATCCTCAGCGATATATGTCAAGAGCTGCCGCATATTAAAGTACACAACATTTTTAAGTATTAAAAATTAAAGGTACAATTTCCCAGTCGAACCTCAAAAATAGGAAATTGTCTATTCTTACTTCCAAGACTGGTAGAGTAAGCTAACTTTTCATGTTTACATTTTATATCCTTAAGTCCATGCTCTTTAGTGACAAGTAGTTGACGATGTATTCCCGTATTCTCTTTGCGCTGATTGACATTCATCATGCCAAAATCTTAAGTTGCACCAGTTTCATTTGAAACCAGCTCCTCCAAGCAAGGATAAAAAGCATGCAAATTGTCTTCGTAGTTTGTGTGTCCAGTGATAAATCATATTCCACCCAAACTTATGGTCAAAACTCAAATCGACACTGTGGTTAACACTTGGCATACATTATTAATGCTGATCTCAAACTTAACAAAGCATTTTAACAAAATTGCAGTAGCAATCTCTATGCAGGGGTTATTTCTATTTTATCTGAAACAAGCTAAATTGTGACATGAAAATATGCAGATATTTTCACCACAAACAGTGCCCTAATTAAAGAAAAGAAAAAAGAACTAAATGCTCACATTGTCTTCTACTGAGCTCCAATTGAGAAGTCGATTTGAAACCACGCCAAATGAGACTAAAGCTCGAGTGATTCTATAGTCTTAAATTCTTCGATAACTCTGCTGAAACACTTGCACTTGTTTTTGTTTTTTTTTTTACAGTACACAAAAGCCTTACATGTACCTTCACACTTCTCTCCCGTAAAACCTGGCAAGCATTCGCAGGCGTAACTAGCATTTGTCTTGTGACACAATCCCCCATTTGCACATGGATTGCTGGAGCACGAGCCCCTTCCTAAACAGCAGGAAGAGAGAGGAGGATTGTTCAGCAATCTTTCAGTACATTGTTTTTTCTTACCATTATCTCCACAGGTTAGACTCTCCTTCATAACTGATATTGATTGTTACTAGACTGCTGCCATCATTACTACCTTCTTCTTCCTCATCTTCACCACCATCATCGTTATTCTCTGCATCACCGTCGTCGCCACTTCCACCGCTGCCACGGCCAGAGCCCCTGCCTCTACCACCCCTTCCACTGCCTCTTTCATTCCCGGAATGATCATTATCACCGCTTTCACCACTGCCACTGTTAGGGTCATCACTTTCACCGCTGGCTAAGCTGCCACTTCCGCTTCCTCCGTCCCTTCCACTTCCGCTTCCACCGGAATGGTGGTGCTTCTTACGTTTCATCCCTTTATAACAAGAAATATCGCAATTATGTAAATTTAATACAGTTAGTTAAAATAAATCTATATTGATTTTTCCCTGTAATCTTCACAAGCAAGAATAAAGTATCCAAGCACAATATCAACTAACTCAGAAAGTTATGTCCAGGGTTGCAATTGCAAGTAATTGATATGCGTCACGAAGGCCCGCGTTAGGGCAAACGTTTTCGTCAAGACTGTTTTTGCCTTCATGTACAAGTCGTGATCTTTAGTGACTATTCCTCACCAAAAGCAATGTTGAAGTTGATCCACAGTGCGAAGGAACACTTCTCGACGCTTATTGAAACTTAAGTGCATTTAATTTAGTTAAATCCTGGCTGTATCTGAACTTATACGAGACAATAAAACAGAAATACTACACCGAACAATTGGCTCACATGAGGAAATACGACGCTTCTACTCGGATTCTATACCCTACTACTATCATCGACCGAAATAAAGAAAACATTCCAGGTGACCTGATAGCTCGTCTGGTCGATCGCGAGCACTGCATCGACATCACAAAGGTCAGCGTTCGAATCCCAGTTCAAGGTTGTGTTTTTCAAGCCTATAAAGCGCCAAAAACTACGATAGTCATTGATAATCGTTCAATCCGCGGTTCCGATTCATGAACTTCATGTATTGGCATCATATGTATAAATATTTAAAATCAAGTAAACTCATAAACAGGCATGACCACCGAATTTCAGATGAAAGCAACAAAACTGAATGAATTAAAGAGCATTCAAGAAGAAGTCTGGTGGGAAAGGATTTCTCAAGCTTTAGCTCTTTAATTACCTCATTTGTTTGTTAAAAGATGGTCCACGCGTTGGGGAGAAAGAAATTTTTCATTGTTTGCGAGATTTGTGACAAGCCCACAAAGAAGTAAAACTTTAAACTACGAAACCGTTTGCGCTTGATGTTGAGCTAGTTTTTGGAAAGTTAATCCACAGTTACAGTTTAAGCTCCTTGAAGGCTGACTGTTGGCAAGTGTGTTTCTTTCTTATTGTAAATGCATTTAAACTTTGAACACTCAAGATGATGATGTAGAAGAGACCGCTATTACTTCTTTGCCATTGCCAGTGGGTCTATTGGTTTTCGTTTGTTTTGTATGAGCTTTTTCTTTTTTCTTTTTTTTTTCTTTTTTGAGAAAAGTTCGTTTTACACAGGAAACACGCTATTTGCTTGCCAGTGTGAATACACAATTTTGCACTAGTCACATTTTGTTTGCAATTTTCCTGCAAAAAATCCTTTGTCATTCATTCACGGTATCAGCTGCATCATTAAATTAATTTCTCTTCTTTAAAGTATATAAGTAATTGTCCTTTATACAGTGCAGCAATATAATGAACGATTAATTAATAGACGACCCCATAGAGTGATTAGACAGTTCCAATACCTTAACTCAGCCAATATTTGAATTTTTCTTTCATTTTCAGTTGTATTTGATTTTATTTTTATACATTTTTTTTTTTACCCCATAAAGAATGATCATCCCTGCCACTGAGCTCCAGGCTCACTAACGGCTTATATAAACCCTTTTTGAAAACACTTAAATCTTGCTTGTGGAATTGTTTCGGATTCAAGCTTCTTGGTCAGAAAGTCAATACGAGTCAACCGGGAACTTCCGGTTGTACAAAGAAATTGTACAGACCATTGAGTAAATTTTAGAACTTTTCAAAAATCTTGGGCGAAGAGCTTAAATATGCTTTATTTGAAAATTGATATGTTCGCTCAATGTTAACCTTTGTTTTTTTATTTATTTTCGTGCTCCTCAGAAAGGGAAATGCAGTGATTAAGAAATATAATGTCGAAAAGTTTACATTCAAAATAGTCGTGGCGAATTATAGAGGCTTCTAGTTTATTTTAACGGGATGAATTGAGATATTAAGATCATGTTTCCTATCAACATGTCCAGGTAGAGGAGATTTCTTCTGGTAAAAAAAAAAAAAAAAGTAGGTGCAGGTGGTCGCAAAACATAGGGGTCACAAAACTCAGGTTTCACCGTAACGTGAATTCTGAATGGTGGTTCGTGCTTTCCTTTCGTTTTAGATAACCATTTTGTCTTTGATATGATAATCTCGTGATAATATCACAATCGCGCTCCAACTACACATCATCCCTTTGTCCTTATAGGCAATGGAGTCGAAATTAAGTGTTAAATAATTCAAATGCGACCAAAGGGAAGATGTTACACGAAATGACGTCAAAAGTTTTGTCTACTGTATAATAACTTTTATTTAGTGTATTTGGTTACCAGGGCGATCAACATAAAATAAACAGCTTTATTGTTTCCTAAGTAGGTTTGCAGCTGATCGATTCCCTATCGCTTTCCAGAGTCGGCGAAATGATAATTGTTAAAGCTTGTAGTGATACCTTTTTTTACGACTGATCGACTCCGAATCTGTTTGAAATTAGACAAGCGTGTAGGTAAATGAATATATTGCAGAATTGTCATGACCGGCAAAATTCTTTCGTGTATAAATCTACCGGTCTCACATTATCATTCCCGTTTGTTAAAAATTTTTGTTTTCTGGGGAATGTTGCTTTTGCAAAAGGAGCTACAACGTAGAATGTATTTCAAAAAATAAATAAAGAAATGAATAAAGCGCGTATGTGAGCTACAACTTCTCTCTTGTTCACCGTTTTCGGTGTCACGAAATAAAGCGTTATTCACTTCAGTACAGCAATATTAGGTAAAACCTTTTTTCTTCTGCTTTATACATTTCCTAAGTTAGAATTTGTTCAACGTAACTATCGTTCAATCAGCTTGGGTGAACAAAATTAAAAAAAAAGAGTCAAGGAATTGATAGAGCTTATTATTATTACTTTTAAATCGATTTGGTTTCTCGTCCTCCTTTTCATCGCTTTTACCTCCTTTTTTTTTTGCTTTTTTGTTTGTTTTGTTTTTGTTTTTCAAAGAAAAGAAAAAAAAAACTATTTCAGTTTTAAGACTACTAAAATTTGTCTATTTTAGGTCGAACTGCGTAAGATAAAAAGAAAGAAAAGCAAAACAAAACAAAAAAGACAACATCAAATTAAAAAAAAAGAAGAAAAAGACAATCTATGAAAGCGGTATTAAAGCAATTGATATAGTATAGTCCAAATGACCTCTATTACAGAAGGCAACTAATCAAGATTGTCAAGCTACAAATCTCTAATGTAAAACTATCCTTGTATCGACTATTTCATTCATTACTTAGCCTTACCTTCGCTTCCTTTTAAAAGGACCAGAAGGCTCAAGCAGACGAAGAGGTAGACTCCAACTTTCGAAGATATCAATAGCATCTTTTCACCGCGAAAAAACAAAATCCTTTCACCCAAGCGAGAATCTTGCTACTTGAATTTCAAAGATCTCGTGTGCCCAATTAAACAGTATCAATACTTAAAAAAATAATTGAGAAAAGGCTTTGTAATTAATCACACTTTTGCATGGCGTGAACACAATAGAGCAATTCCAGTTGTTGGATAGAATCAGCATAAAGGTCAATGCAGCCTTTTGATTGGTAGCTGGTTGCACTTATATGGGCATTTGGCTTATAGATAATTCGATAGCATGACGACAAAGCCTGAAAGCAGCAAATTTTATTGCCAATGCACCTTGCAGAGAAACGATATCGAAATATCTTCTAACAAATAATTTACCGGAATGGGCACCTCATTCAGTCATCCAAAACCTGGAACACTGACTCCAAGACGGTACATCGCGTCCCGGAAACTACGATACAAACGTAATTTGTAGATGTGCATCTGAAAAAAAAACGACCATCGAGTGTGTGCAGAACACACCTGAAAGTGTGAAAAAAATTGATAACTCACCAAGGTGGGTCCGTTAAGCCCACAAAAAGGTTTTCATTTATATTTAACTTTGTATGTGTTTTTTTTAAGGACAGAAAATTCAAATGTGTGTTACTACAGCAAAGGAGTAAGACGTAAGACGTAAGAGTGACGTAACTGCATATATTTTCCCCTGTTGAATTGTTTCGTCATGTTATGTTATTTGTTATTGTAATATAATATTCTGCTCCTGAGAGATTTTTACTATACGGCGAGACACCGTACCTTTGGATAAAAACATTAATCGACTGTGCATCTAGTTGTCTAACCTAATTTCTATTTTAATTTCCAGCTCTATAATGACGACTGGGTAGAACAGAAAACATTTCCGCATTTATTCACACATCCATCAATCCTTTTCTTTCAGTGTTACTCTTGGGTTATTAACAATCCTTGTTAGCTATGCTAGGGCAATTTCTGCTGTTTCCACCGGCCGCTTACTAGAAACGTTCGTCTTCTCTGATAGATATTGTGATTGTCCCCTTTCAAATGAAAATATCTGTGCGAAATAAAACAAACAAATAAAAGCAAAAAATAAGCAAAACAAACAAAAAAAACATAAAAACACAAAAACGGAAAAGGGCAGAACGTTTGCCCTAAAGTCCATAATTGTTGAGGGTGTTGGTTTTTAATGATTACCCGAAGAAATTGTTTCGAAGATGAAACTGGTTTGCTGCCTATTATATGCGGTAGGAATGCGATCATATACGCACCGCGTATAGCTTATGGGACAAAATTTTTGTCACAACTGAGAAACTCACTCTTCCAAACTGACACTTTTATCCTGTCGTTTCTAAAAGGCAATAATATTTTTCTGATTACCTTGTTGCTCTCAGTAAAGGCTGGCATTTCTGAAGGTATTTCCCTTCCGAGGTTCATATCATTTCCAAAATGTAACGACACTGTTTGAGATTCATAAGGAGGTGGATCTTCGTATATGACAATGCTCTTTATTCCATTATTGGTTTCCGCCGGCGCGCTTTGCTTCGCTTCTGCTGTACGACGAGCCCTGCATGAATGAAAATATAGCAATGGAAACAGAAAATGAAATTTCGTGTCTTCAGCCTAGTTTTGCTGTACCTGTTTAAGTCATAAAAGACAATACAAAGCGTGCCATCACGACAGGCTTTCGGTTATGGGCAATTTCATTGCTTTAATCAAGGTATCTCAAGTCTTGCTCGAACCTGGTCGCCAGATTTTCCTTGAAATTTGCAAAATATTCACCCCACAAAATTTGGTGGTTGTAATGTTTCAAGATTCAATAAAAGTCAGAATGAATGGAAAACCACGGCTTGAAGAGTAACAAAACTAAATATAGTGCAAAAAATGTTACGATTGATTCGTTCAGCTTTCCTGAGTTTGGTATACGTAAAAAGAGTAGTTACCCGGCAATCTCATGACTCAAAACTGATCAAGACTGGGCTATTCCCCTAAAAACAACGTTTTGTCTGTTAATTAGATTCAATTTAATCACACTCGGCGACCATTCACAATTATTCTTAAATTACGTGGCCTCGGGAATGTGTAGTGAATATAATTATATATATATTTTCCACTAATGCAATTTAGAATCCAAGTTTTAGCTGTACTCCACTCTGGAATACACACCTGTATCGACGAAAAAGGCACATGAATCCAGCCGTAACGACGAAGATAAACACCACCGCGGGTAAAACTTGATGAAATACGCAAAGAATATTGATTAGTTAAACCAGTTATAAGAAAAGCTACGAAATAGCCGCAGCAGCAACAACGCCACCAGTCATTAAAATAGTTTTTTTTTTTTTTTAGTTTGTTCGCAAGGTGTCACAACAGCCATATTTGACTCCCCGACACACAAATAATGGCGGCAATTTTTGTGAACCGTACAACCCCTTCGGATTTTAATGTCTTTTCGTGCAAAAGTTCCCTTTGTTTCAGTTTAAAATGAACGATGGTCACGTGGGTGAAAACAAAAATTAATCTAAAGATCAGGAATTTAAAACTAATCGCGCTGCATATCACTTTTTCTTGGGCTGTAGTTTGCCAAAATAAAAGCGAACATTTCTCCATTCAAAGTTCTGTGTATTTCAACCCTTTCTCTGTTTCCAACTCCAACGATGAATACATGATAGCTGAATTAAATGCTAATCTGAAACCAATGGTGTCATCTCACCTAACAGAAGAGTTTCTTGATGAGGCGTTTTCGCTAATTGCGCATCATTAAAAACATCCCTGTAAAGCATATTAACTTGATGCTCTGCAAGGATAAATTCAAGAACTAAAGGTTATGAACGTCGACGTCTATAATAAGGGACCTTAAGCAAACACGACGTCGACGTCGTCGCAGCGAGAATGTCATCTGAAAATATAACCTCAAGTTTCTGCAATCATTTCTCAATTAGTTCGCGTTTGCAAAACGTGCTGTGATTATCCTGTAATTAAACTGGAACCAGCGTTTCAGCGGTGGGAATACAAAATTGAGCATCACATGCTCACGTCGTCCACACAACTGCAAAAAACAGGTCATTGCGGGAAGAACGAGAACGTCTGCGAGATGTCTTAAAATGAAAAATGCACGTGCAAAGCGCGCAAAATCATTGTTTTCGCTGTCAAAATGTGTGACGTTCTTGTCGCCATCGTGGTGTTTGTTTGCTTAAGCTACCTGTTAGTTAGTAAGTAGCGCTCGTTTACAACCAAGCATTTTGTCGCAGTAGGCTCAAGTCTAAAATTGCAGACGCAAAAGCCAGCCAGTCACTTGCTGTTTCAGCGAGGGTGATTTGTTGCCGCGAAACAACACGATTCGGCAGCAACTTGAAGAAAGGAATCGAAGCAAAAATATTGAGACGAGTGAACTGCAAAAGTTAAAGTCGTACTGCCATTTCAATTACAACTTTACTGCTACAAGAGTTCGTCTGAGTCAGCTGTCTGTGAGCAACCTTAATTCAACTTACCATTCTGGCAACCATACAATGCAATGCGCATACAAATCCACTTTCCAAAGTGCTGTTTGGGATGAATGCGTATGAAATGTGCCCACGAGTCATTCAAAGTTACGTTTGTGCCATGGATGCCAGTGTTGGCCAAAAGCTGTGAGAAACGAAGATTTTCATCATCGAGCCAAATTAACCATATAAATTACAACTAGAATTAATGTTGAGAAATGACAAACCTGTATAGCGTGCTGCCTCTCGACCATCTCTCGGCAATCAAACCTATTGGTTGGAAGCTAGTTTTCTTAAAGGCTTATGGAACTTTTCAAGCTAGTGTATTTACCACCTACCCTTTTTTTCTAAAGACAGCAGTTTACTAATCAGCGAAATTTTAGTTATCTAGAATTTTAGTCACTCAATGTGAGACAAAAGCGGATTCTTTGAATTAACGAAGTCTTAAACCAAGATTATCTGGTAACATTAGAGTTGTTAATTGCGGCAATCAACAATCAGCGCTGATTTATGAGAACATCAATGAGGAAACAATAACCTCAATCTCCTAAATCAAAAATTGTAAGCAATTTTATATTGCACGGGATGGGAACCAGCAGTCAATTAGTAGTACCTGTGTCACGCTACTTCCGTGATACATCCAGCCTCCTACGGAGTCATTACTCGTAGACACAGCATAACTGCGAACCCACATGCTGTTTCCATCAACATCTACTCCTTCGGATTCGATAACTTTGACCTTTGTTAAAAATTCTTAGGAAAAAAAATCAGAACGTCAGCAAAAGATGTATTGTGCACGAAGGAATAAGAACAAGACGAAAAGACAAATGTGTGAAGGAAGAGGGGATGATGCATGAGGGTCTACCCACCAAAATATACTTGTATATACGGTGCTGAGTCAGTTTCTGAAGAACACCAAGCATCCGCTAGTGATCCTATCTTTTTTACACCTATGCGACCACGGAACGCTTGATAGTTCTGGTTTAGCTGTGACGATGACGTCATGTATTTATCTGGAATACGTTGCCTGCTTGGGACTTTCACGCCTAGCTCTTCTATTCTGCATCCTGCCGGAATTAACAAACAATAGTACTTCTTCCGAGGAACAATCCAATTGGTTCAAAGGGGTTTCTTCACTTGGGAAAGGGTAGCCTTGCAAAGGATCAGATGAACGTGAGATTGCTTCGAAGCAACGAGGCGCATTGGGCTCCATTGCTTATCTCTCTACGACAGGGGGTAGTTGCACTGATGCGCTCTTGAGCATGCAGCACACCATCTACAGCTATTTAGACGAGTAAGACTGCAAAGCCGTCCGAATATTTGCAATGGTTTTTAGTAAAGCATTTGACTGTGTTAATTATAAACTCCTGTCATTTAAGCTTAGGCAGTTGCCATTGGATCCCCTTATTGTGAACTGGCATGTAGGTTTTCTCGAGAAACGGCAGCAGCGAGTAGTTTATAACGGTTTTGAGGGACAGTGGCGTGAGGTTAATAGGGGAAGACACAGGGTAGAGTCAGTGGGCCATATCTTTTCAACTCGTAAGATCGCCCAGCCTTGTTAAATATGCTGATGATTCTACAATGATTGTCCCTTTTTGGGGAAACGGCCAGTGTCCCACTGACTTGGTGGATCAGTTTCTTAGCTGGTCCAGCCGCAATGGAATGACATGCAATCCAACAAAATGCAAGGAGATTATTTTCCGTAAGAAAGGTTTCAGTTAGGACATCGCGCTAGTTAGTAATATACCGCAGTGCGCAGAGTTATCCATATCAGGTGTTACTTTCCAACAAAATTGTAAATACAGTAGTCATGTGCGCGCGAAGGTAGTTGAGGCGAACAACTCATTATTCGTGTTAGGATCTTTACGTAAGGAAGGAATGTCCCAGGAGGAAGTAGATCACCTTTTAAACGCAATGGTTTTACCAAATTTTTCTTACGCTCTGTCGGTTTATGGTGCCTCAGATTCCGACCTTTCTGTAATATAGAGTTTTCTAGACCGGTGTATGAAAAGAAAGTATACGTCCAAGAATGTAAATATCAGGGACTTGCTAGAGAGGGCGGACAAGACACTCTACAAAAAAAAAAATCGAACAACCCCGAATGTCCGTTCTTTAAGTTTTTACCTAAGGAAAATAAAACGAGGTACAATCTTAGAAGTACGTCAGTCTCTTTCCTTAGGATCCTCAGTGACAGATTTAAGAACGTTTTTAGTAAAAGAATAATTTTTAAATATGATATGTAAATAGTTTCTAGAGTTTACATTTTTCTTTCTTGTTAATTGTAACATAGGACATGCATTTCTATCTTACGAAATAATAAAGATAATTGGGCAGTGTACACTTAAGTATGCCTGGGTATGATTACGTTATATATATACGTTATATTTAACAGTTATTCTTCGAGGACGCGCCGGATATGAGCTGATATATATAACCAACGAGGCCGTAGGCCGAGTTGGTTATTATCAGCTCATATCCGGCAAGTCCGAGAAGAATAACTGTTTTAGTAAATTTTCAAGCAATTCTC
>BLAZ01001392.1:1008574-1012731 GCA_014633955.1 Acropora tenuis
TTATTATAATTTTTTTTTAAATTTGCTTCCTTATAATTTTGACTGTAATAGTCAAGCTGAGAATTTAAACGCACGTGATTTTCTTCGGGGTGAGTGACTCTCCCGTGCAAGGAACACGAAAAGTCCCATTTTGAGGCAGTTCCCTAATGTCACGTCTACCAGCCAATCGTATTGCCAGCTGCAACGTTTGCTAAAATACCTTTTCCCACAATTTCCCTCTTTCCACTTTCTTTCCATAGCTTTCAAATTCGTTAATTACTCAATTGTCTCTTGTTAGTCTTAAAAGAAACTTTCAGTAAAAACATCACATCTTTCAATGAATTTGAGAACGTTTAAAGATTCCTGTGTATGAAGGTCATAAGAAAATAATTTTTGAACTTTTGTTGGGGGCTTAGGTTTCAAAGAAAAGACCGCAAAATCACCTGAATAACCAAGACCTGACTGAAGCGATCAAATATTTCAACATGAAATCTGAAGGGACTTGCAATGAAACTATTATAAACTGTGAGTGAGAATCCATGACTTATGTGGAACATGTCGTGTCTTCGACGAGACGTAGAAAGGGACACCCTGCTGAGCGTAGCTGTTGCGGGATTTCCATGAAGGGGAAATGACCTACCTCTTGTTTACCAGCGCCCAATCGACCTTTGATGAACTACGTTTTGATGCAAAAAACAACGGGGTATTTTTTTCTCCAACTTAGCAATGTAGATGTTGCTAGCACTTCGCGTGTTTACCAATGCCGGTGGCAATTGCTACAATGTTTTGCTCGAGTTTTATTCGGCTTTCCAATGACCGAGTGTAAAGTTCAACTAACTACTTTGTATCTTTATAAATTTATGGACTTTGGTATAATGTCGAAACGATGAAGATGAGTATCGAAGTACAAGATTTCGGATACAACTGATTAGACGTTTATCCACTTGAAATAAAAAATGCATGCCTGGCAACTTTACAGATATATCAATGAGTTGACAAGAATTTTTCAGCAAAATAATCAACTCATTTAAGTTGAAATTTCTGTTTTGAAGAGACCGAGAATAATAGTCATAATTAATTAGAGGAAATTATCTTTAAAAGTCAACACAGCATAATAGATTTTGTTATGTAAGAATTAAAAAGGACGAGTCCTTCATAACAGGGAGAGCAAAGTCGCAGAAGTCTCACGTTATAATGGTTATTTTTAGTCTCGCAAAAACCAGCAGTGAGAACATAACAGAATGAAAATAACAATATTGCAGTTGGTTTCCCCTAGCTCGTTGTTTCCAGGGTAATAAGAATATCTCGTGTTTGGAAAGTATTCAAATAAGGGGAAAATGATTTCAGCTAGTTAAAGGAAAAAAAACACATCCCAAAGTTTGAATAAAAAAAACGTGTAGTTAGTTATGTCTCAGATGTTTGGTTTCATTTTGAGTTCTAGAAATAATGATTTCTGGACATGGAGAGGGAATTAACTTAAAAGAAAATTCATTTAGCTAAGTATGATATAACCGTGCTGCTGCGAAAAAGCTACAACAAACATCCAAGAAAAATAAAAAGAAAGACATACCGTTTATTCCGTGACCTTGAATACCCTGGTTGTCTGTTTTCCTGCGAATGCAAGAACGTTGCTTAAATTTAAGTTGTCGGCGAGTATGAACCTAGCAATGTGGCGGGGTTAGACTGTAATTAAGTGTATCCAAGTGATCGGCAACAGTGATATATACTTTATTTGTGTCCATGACTGAGTTCATCATGCAAACGGGTGTCTGATAGTCACGCGCTGAGCTAAAGAGTGTTACTTGATATTTTAGAGACGCCCCTCGGTTTATTTTCTGGAACACAGGGATACCACCCAAGCCAGGAGACACCGTGAGCTGCCTTAGCTTCCGAAGTTCTTAATGGCAAATCGAGAATCTCCATAGTGCACGTAGAATTGTTATAGTTCATTTCTATTAAAAACTTGATTCTAATTATCTATCACTGGAATTCAAGCCTTAAAAAGGGTCTTTTCTTCAAAATGCTCTCATTTTTGTTTTCGTTTTTTTTTTTTCTTACTTAAAACACTGCGAATTAAAATTAAAGCTAAAAATGCATAAATTGAGAACAAAAATAATAGTTTGGACAGCATGCGAAAAAAAAAACCCTGAAAAACTAAAAATAAAGGTGCGAAATTGTGATGCAAATATTTTTCACTTGTAGCCTATAACATTCTCTTACTCACCTCCGTCCCAATGCACTAACTTTTAGATTAGAGGTGCATGTTAACGTTTTGGCTCAATTTATTAAGAGCCACACGACTTTAATAAACCTATTTTATGGTGTACAAAAAGATATGATTTATTAAAATGATTCTACCTTTGGCTAAGAAAATCAGTTTACCTACGCACAAAGCAATTTGAGACTCAACATTGCCATCATTGTTTAGCTGGGAATCACAAAAATAAACAAAAATAACAAAAGGAATGATTTACTTATGTGTAGTTTGGGATTTTCTTTTTTTTGAAGTCGACATACTATTGCAATCTACTATTTCTTTAAATCAAAATTTTGACCTTCAAAATACAATCAATGAACTCACCGTCAAGAAACTCGTCAATGTAACATCACAGGAAAGTGTTTAGTACTTGCGTAAGCCGTTTCTCGATAAAAATGAACAAAAACCTTTAATTTGTCTTATGTACACCAGCGCAAGTACTTAAAAGGCGACAGTCTTGTTTTCCTGGCTAATCTTGGGTGTTATTCTGGTAGAAATAGCAATGCAATTGAGTTCACGTGAAGGCTCATTCAACGCCCAAAATCACGTGGCATCATACGAGACCATAGGGTGGGGTAGGATCCCAAGCGACTGAGAGCGTCTTTTACCCTTTTCCACCCCTCTTCGTCAGTATAACGCAACAGTCTGCTTAATGCTCAAAAAAGAGAGGGAAAAGATTTTCCCGTCTCCTGGTCTTTGAAAATTCTCTGTTCTTTCATCGAATCAAGTAATGACGTTTATTTTTCTATTGCTAGCGGTAATTTGGCTTCTTTCAGTTCGCTAGTCCAATAGAAAGAGCGGTTTTTTTGCAAAAATTGTATCATTTACGATGTTCCCATGGAGTTGGCTGCATGTAACACCAGAATTATCAGTATACTCAATTCACCACAACTTGACACTAAAAAGGAAAGCATCAAATATGCTCTTTCCAATGACTGGATTTTACACATGAAAGCATCAACAAGAATGGTCTCATTGCGATTTTGCACTGTAAAATTGCTCAATTTCTAGAAAAGTGGTCACTGCATCATGTTATCATTTTAGAAAGCCAACACTGCCTACCATTCTAATACTGATATGACGTAAACGTTGTCACCTGTGAAAGATAAATTTAACGCAAAATAGCTAGATTTATACATCTCTCAATTTATTGTATAAGGGATTTTTTTAATTTTTCAATTTTAATTCTGGACTTTGGTCGTACCCCTAAGAATTCAAAGCGTAACCTCGGTTTATCTTTAGGTACCCTGTGGGACATATTTCTTGCCAGAAGTCATTTTTGCCTCACAGTTATTAAGTCGGTTCAATAAATATCGTCAACATTTCTCCTATACCATATTTGATGTGCTGAAGTCATCATCGTGTTAACACTACAAGGGTCATCTGACGGTCATCGAAAAGTGAAGTTTTTGGTTTTGCTCATCGTTGGTAAAAACAACTTTCAATAAGAATGGTGAAAGCGGCGTTGAAGGAAACAAGCAGAAGACTGACTAAAAGAAAGAAAGCTTGCTTGTACGATCGCCAGAACTCTAAGCTTTGAATTTCATTTCGTTATTTGACAAAAAACGTACAGAAAGAGATTCGAATAAACTGTCTATTTTGAAGTTTTCTTTCAAAAGCTCACGGAGATAATCTTTTAGTTGCCAAATTGCTGAATTCCTAGAATGTGTACATATTACTACAGTCACCCTACACCCAAGTTACGATTTGCATTTTGCTGTGCTCTGAGGTGGCCACTTTTGGAAAAAAATGTGTTTCACATTGAAATTTTGAAGGCGATGAAATAAAGCCACAGAACATGCCACTACAAAACAGCCACCAATGGGTAAACAAACTTTTAACACCTTGAAACAAGGTCAGATATTCCTAGTATGAACAAGTTCAACGCCCACTGAGAAACTGAGTGCACAATTAAGGTTAT
>BLAZ01001392.1:1058076-1063076 GCA_014633955.1 Acropora tenuis
TCCAATTCCTCTTCCATTTCTGCCTTCAATTGTCTTGCAAGGGCTTCGTCCCTATCTTGTTGTTCTTTCTCCCACTGCAGCAATCTTTGTTTCTCTTTTTCCTTGTTTTAAGAAAAAAAAAAGGAAAGAAACTAAACAAAGAGAATAAACAAACACTACCTTCCTTTAGCCTTTTTTTTTTAATTTTCCTTCTTAATGCGGGTAACTAAGAGAAGCCCCCAATCCTAATCTCAAAGTTGTTATTAACCATACGCGGAAGGTATAGAGGTTCTAACAGATCAAGTTTTCGCAAATTCCTACGGACACTAAGAATGAATGGAATGCATTGAAAGCAATCATTCGCAATTTGATGAGGAGCGTTCAGACCTTCAATCCCGTGAAAGTTGCTAAATATGGATATCTTTAAGCTCTTTTCCAAAACAAGACGGTGGAAAGGGGAGAGTCCCTTTTTTACATTTTTGTCTTTTTACTATTGGGAAGTCAGGCTGGCGTAGTGGACATCAATCAGGCCTTCCACCTCTACTACAACTGTTGTATGTGGGCTAAGTTTCGGTCCATCTCAACCAGACTTCGAGGGTTTTCTCCGGGCACTCCGGTTTCCTCCCTCCTCAAAAATCGACTCCCATTATATGGGCCCACAAATTCGTCAGTAGCCTTTCAGCTTACTGTCACGTGTTATCCCATTCAAATAAAGTCTATCACTGTTCCGTAAATCTGCTAGCTTTTTACAAAGAGAGGTTTCTAGGTCAATCACCAATCGTAGCAACGAACCTTCTCTATTTCTTCATCCCTTTGAGCCTTTTTCTGGGCTCTTTCTTTCTCCCATTCGCTCTCCGTTTCTGTTTCTTCCGAATGGCTCTCATTCGCTTCAGTCTTCCGCGAAAAGTTCGCGGCAGGTGTTGCGTCGTTCACCGTAACACTGGGCAGCGGACTTCTCGTCCCAAATAAACTACTACCTTTAGTGGTGTCAGGATCATCAGAGGGCAAAATATCCTGCAAGAAACGAATTTCAAAATATGATGGCAGAGCCAATAGAAAGTGTGGCATTTGCGATTATAATTACTAGTTATTTGTGTCAAAAATCGGACGAATAAAGTTCGAGCCAGTGAGGGGAAGTGAATATAAATCTGCACAAAGCACTCGTTAATTTCTTATTTATTAATCGTAACAAGAGAAGTTTTATCGAAAAAGTGTTTCTAAGTAACCAATGCAAATCAAAATGTCCAGATCTGTAATCAATGATTTCTTTTTATAACATTACTAAAAACTAAAATGTGTTTTCAGAAATGAGACATCTATCTGTGTTTTTTAATTTCAAATGTTAAGCAATGAGTATTATCATCATGTGCAAAGAGTTGAGAACTTTCCAGCAAAAAAAGTTACCTCATCTTGAGAATCCCAAGGCGATTCTTCGTCTAAAAAAAGAAGAAACAATAAATAAATGAAAAGTTCAGAATTAGAGCGCCATTCAAATGCAGACCTAACAGCTATTCTTGGGTGGATCTCACGATTTTTTTTAATTTTATTTTTCTATCTTTTCTTGCCCCTTCATGAGAAATACCATCGTCCAGTCTCGCGGTTTACAAGAAAGGAATAATGTGAAATTCTAATAAAGCAGACCACACAAAAGTTTTGCAAAGTACTTGGTAGAAACGAGTGCTCTCAAGTGCAGAGAAGAATTAGTAACTCTCTTGGGGCAGAAAATTTTCCGATTTTTCTCAAAGGACAGCTGTCGTTTGTGCACAGGATAAGAAGAACAAACTAAATTTTCATAAAGGGTCGAGAACAGAACCGAACTCAGGCCATATTGGTGGAAGGCGAGTGCTCTGACTATTGCGCCAAGCTTATTCCTCTCATGATGATACGATCAAAGTTTCTTTGCGAGCTATCAGCCAGTCGAAATAAAAACAAACGCGAAAGTCAATTGCACACGCGCTTTGAGGTCTATCAGTTTCTTACCATCGCTCTGGTTTTCATCGAAAGGTTTGGAATCCTCTTCCTGTTTTACAACAGAAACCTTCTTATCCCGTTTCTTTACAGGCTCCTCATCTGACACGCCACTGACATCAGGGTCTGAGACAGAACTCACTGGGCTGCCGAGATCGAGGTCTAGTTTCGGCGGACCTGAAGAAAGAAAGCAAGCAAACAAACAAACAAACAAAATTGAAGTGAGGCAGTCTTTGTTGATGACTCCACAAATGTCCACAAGATGCTAACAAGAGTCGAACCTATGCCTGAGATTACAAGTTGGATGCTCTGCAACGTGTAAACCACAATCATGATCTTCCATCACTAAAATAGTTATCGTCATCGTTATTGCCATCGTCAACATCATCAACATCCTCGAGTATGTCAACATTCGCTAAGTGAGGCCAGCGTAATTCTCAATTAGCATTAACGTTTCGCAATCTCTTTGCCTCGTCTCGGTGTGTTATACGACTGAGCTTGGGAAAACTCATGAGAATTCTTTCTCCAGTTCATTTCTCTCTGCTCAATACTTGCTCAATAGCTTTAGCCAAATTGCTCCCACTGATTCTAGGCAATTAAGTTCCAGTCGGACGTTTCTTGTGAAGGCGACATTTATGATAAAGCGGTTTTCAAATGGCTGTCGAAAAACCAACACCAAAGTACTTGCTCCGACCAATCACAACAGGAGCAAACAACGCGATAAACCAATCAGATTCCCTAGTAAATGCTTGTAACTTGTTCAAAGCGCTGGAAAGATCGCGCTTACAAGGTGCGATTGGTTTTGGTTTTGCTTCTCATTGGTTGAAAAACTGGCGCCAAATTTTTTAGCCAATCACAAAGCCTAGCAATCGTAATTGCGGAGTTACTTTCGACAGTCGTTTGGAAACTGCGTTAACAGAGATTGCAAAAATGAAAACGAAATTTCAGAGACAAGCTACCTTGACTTTTCTTTTCTGATGCTTTCGCATCATCGCTATTTCTTTCTCGCGGCTTTTGTGTGGATGTCAGCGGTTGTGGACTGGGGGTAAAACCCGAGCTTGGTCTGGTCAGCGGTTCATCGTCCTCGTCATCAAGTGGAGGCTCGCTAAATGAAACGTCTTCGTCATTGTCCCCTTCGTCATCACTTGAAATCAAACTGAAGTCGAGTTTAGTGTCTGTTGAGCAAATGAATACGTCAGTCAATCAATCAATCAACTTTCAAGTTGATCAAACAGCCAATCGGTTACTCTTTCAGATCTTGTTGAAATTCCCAAATCATCCCATATGTGGCGTGGCTCAGTGGTCAAGGCCTTGCAAGACTTTGCACGCGGATGGCCGGAGGTCATATCCCACTCCACTCACCCGCACATCTGTTGTTGTCCTTTTTGCTTTCATAAAAAAACCTTGCGTTTATTTGATTTGTTACTTTCATACACGAAACCTACCCCACCTGTTTTCCTTTTTAACTATTATCATGAAAAAACAAAACCGTTCCTTCCTGGATGAACGTGAAATATATAGAAGGCATCAATAGCCATACCTTGTTGTTTTGTAGGTGCTGGAATGCTTGTTTCTGTTTTAGTGGGCTGGAACACAAGAAACACTCCATATTATTCGTATGTAAGAGATAATTCCTAACATAACTGCGAGGATCATAGCTTACTTGATTTCACATCCGGAGTTCAATATACCGGTAAGAAATATTTCATATATCACTTCATATAATACCTAACAGCTAGTGACGATGCAAACAAACTGAAGTAGAGTGGAAAAAGACATTAGATTCGGGAGACGGTCACAAGGGGTAACCCCGTAGGTCTTCCAGACTTCCGTTTTCACCTGTAACCTTTACTGTTAACGGGGCTAGGCTTTAGGATTAGGGACATTGTTTAGGTTAAGGTTAACTCAGGAACGAACCTTTATACTCCCGCCACTTAAAGCTGCCAAGACGTCTGTATCAGAGAAAGCATCCTAAAAATAAAACAATTTCCTCTATCAAAGAATAATCATAAAGGAATATTCTCTACGTCTATTGCAACCTTGAATGTTGCAAGTTGTCCAAGAAAGCTGTACAAGGTGCAATAGAACGATCTTTACTTTTGTTAAGTAATTAACATAAGATTTAGCCTTTCATAAAAAGTAAGGTCAAGAGTTGAAGGAACTGGTCAACCAAGGAAATCTGTTCAATTTCGAGCTGCTTACCAGCTATGTCGAAGGCAGTAACGACAATTCAAAAAAAAAAATCTCAGATAAGCTAGAAATGTTTACTTTATGCTCCTTCAGTGTTAATTTTAAAGCTTGATCAGAGAATAATCGTAATCGGATAAGCGTTATGAGCCAAGATATGACTTTTTTCCCCTAGAATAATAAATTCATCTCTAAGAGCTCAGATTTGTAGTCATAGTTCACGTGAGGAACGCACTTTGTGACACTTGAACAAAACAGGCTCTCTGTGACTACACGTGATTACTGCTAAAGAACCGCTACGCAAAGGAAGGGAACTGTTGAACCGTTGATTACTATAAATGGTCAAACATGCAGCCGCCGGAGGTGTGACAGAAAGGTGATGAAAATAATGAGAGGATTTTGCAAACTTGCTGCTAAATGAAAAGAAAAAAAAGTCCATACGAAATCGTGCTCATAGATAAAAATGTTCAGTGTACGGTACAAATACTTCTTCCTGCGCAAGAAAAGGTTATCGCTGATTACATAACATTGACCAACTACATGTTACACAAGAGCGAGTCTGGGCTCTAGTCTTACTTACGGACAAACTCGATAGCATAGTGGTTCCGCCTCTAATCTTGAGGCGTAGCCACAAAAAATGCCGGAATCTTAGTAAGTCGCCACGCATGGTCAGATCCTTGTGGACGCACAGTACAAAAAAATTGTCTTATGCTACCGATATGGCGGCGATGCAACCACGCGACAAATTTCGCAGGCCGGCATTAACTCACACACCTCTGAATCTCCATCATTAGCTGTTTCCCACGGTCTCGACTGAGGCTGGCTTTGCTCTACCTTCCTTAGTTTTGGTTCATCAACAGCTTGTA
>BLAZ01001392.1:1073781-1076281 GCA_014633955.1 Acropora tenuis
ATTTGAAATCAAGTAAGCCATGATCATCGCAGTTTTGAACGCAATTTAAGCAATTGCGAAGCCTGAAAAAGTCAGGACTTCAACGGGGTTTGAACCTGTGACCTCGTGATACCGGTGCGACGCTCTAACCAAGTGAGCTATGGAGCCACATCGTCAGTGACGTCGATGATCATGGCTTACTTCATAAAGGAAATTGTTGCACTAGAAAATGGACGCCTGGGACCCGTTTCTCAAAAGGGCTGAAACTTTTCGGGCGCATTTCGGGTGGCGTAATCCTCTTTGTATCTTCAGCGCGATGGGGCCTCGAGGCACAAAACCTTGCAGTTATGTCAATTTTTATTCCCTTTACAACCTATGGAAAGATCAGGTTTACAAAGTAAGCGGGTCGGAGTTTTACAAATGGTTTTTCTGACCCGAAAAGTTTTCGGGACTTTTGAGAAACGGACCTCGAAAAGTTTCGGGACTTTTGAGAGGCAGGACCCACGGACTGTAGGAACTTCTGGTAGTAGCTTCTGTGGTAGCTCGCGAGTGGAAGTCTGTTCGCAGGCTAACGTTGTGGGAATTTTGAAGTTCAACCTCTTTTGGTTATCTTCCTTCGTCATAGCCTTAGTGAAACGGTCAAAAATGGCAATTTAAACCCCTTTACAAATCCTTTCATTTCTCTCAGGTTTCTTTTGCACAGAAGACAGTTCTAGACTCTGTAAATACACGCTAGGTGATGATTGTGGTTGCTTTTTTAAAGTTTTTGGTTATGTGAAGTTCAGCCCCAGAATCGGCCATTAATTTTTGGTTACTTTCCCTTATGTTCAATTTAACCACATGTAAAATTATTCTTATTGCATGAAACAATTTCTCTTTTTTTAACCGCTTTTTTGCGTAAAGTAAATCTAAGATGATTTAAAAATTCATAGATGCACATTAACACATGATCCAAGTTGTCTTCGCTATGTTGTTGTTATTCTTAAGTTCATCATGCACCCAATGGACAATTTCTTTGAGTCCTTTTTTCTCTAACAGTTGCTGCGCAATTGTAAATACACTCCCCCCAGACAATTTTTTTTACATACCACACGTAGAAATTAGGTGGTACACGTTTCTATAAGTGTAGAAATTGCCTGTTAGCGCAAATCGAAACGAGTGATTAAAAGGGAACTGTCACATATGGTCCAGGAGCCGACATTTCTCTCTCTACCTGCCTGGCAACAGGTATCTGAAACTTGGCTCCAGAAGCAATCACCGGATCGGAACTTCGGGGAACATTGATCGTTCAGTACGACGCTCTGACGTCACGTCCAGAGGTAGTGTGCTCCATGTCTCGTTTTCATGCAAATCCAGTGCTGTTAATTTTCCCTTTTTTGCTCTAGCGCAAGTTTCCTAGAAAACCCATTTCCCCCACTTCTCAAAATCGTCTTTTTTCAAGCCGCTTTTTTGCATAATCTTAGATGGTTCTATAGATTCCACGTATATACATTAGAGATGAGCTTCATTGTTTTTCTTATGTTTTGGGAAGTTGGAAGTTTATCCCCCAAATCGACAAATTTTGATTATTTTCCCTCATCGCGTTCGTAAAACGGCCCAAAATGGACATTTTAACCCCTTTTCATCTCATTTCTCCCCCCATCCCTTCGCCGCGAGCGCGCCCGACTTGTTCGCAAGATTTATTATTAGATTTTTAGGTTAGGGAACCAAATTCCAGATTTAAGCACTAAAACTGAAAAATATATATGCATAAATTCGATTTTATTATTCATTTTACAAAATCCGTTTTATTTTATTTGACAGCTTTTGTTAGCCCGCACCATCATTGGCACTCTGTGACGTAAGAACCTTTTGTGTTGTTGTTTTTGCTATGTTTTCTCTTTTTTTCAGTTCTGACCTGATTTATTTCTCGTGAATGATATTCAGAATGCAGACGCTGTAACACACTGTTTGATTGACAACGTCAACAATCATATAAACCAATAATATCCTTACTGACTTACTAATTAGTTAATTTATTATTTCAACGCTATTGATAAACTAAGATCCTATTCGTTGACACATTTTAGGTCATCTTTATTCTTTTCTAATGGGATTTGCTCTCTTGAAGAATAACACACGACTTTTCAGCTGTGATCGACCAACATTTTGGCTACAATATTTTTAACGAGAAACGTTGTAGTGTACTTTTATATATATAAAAGAAACTAGTGCAAATTTTCATAAAATGAGTAGGGACTTAAATTCGCATTTTTTTTTGCGATACAATAATTGCAAATTGACGGGAAAATTTGATTGTCGATAATTTAAGGTTTAAGGTAAACGTTTATGTCATAGAAAGACGTATCTAATATAATCTTTTATACTCAGGCCATGACTTTTCTGACCGACCGACATCGCTCATTTTCCGTATGTGTGGTCTTTCGTTCAACTTTGTTTTTTCGAGAATTATATAGAAAATGCCCAAGAAGCTCTTAGACGCCACGGAAGTCAATGCTCTAGCTAGCCAGATTCACTTTGT
>BLAZ01001392.1:1081281-1083781 GCA_014633955.1 Acropora tenuis
ATTCAGTATTTAATGTTATTGTTATTGTTTCTTCCGTAAGCCATACAGGTTGAATTTTGAGTGTATAATAAATAATGACTATTGAAACTGTTGTACCGTTTCAGTCACTAATCGCTGCTTGAACTTCGAGGATCGTACACTGAAAACTCGTTTAGGGTATTGTTGTTACTGCCATTGTTGTGGCTGGCTCTCTATCAGTTTTTCGGTTCTGAAGGTAAAGCGGGAGTGGGCGGAGAAAAAGGACGAAAACTTTGGTGAAACAGGAGGGCTTGGGGGAGAGCGTTTTGTGAGTGGGACGAGGGGAGGAGGCAAAGTAGCGACAAGCGATAAGTCGATGGCATGTCAGCTCTCCTTGCAAACTTCAGAAAGAACAGAAATCATTAATTCCATTGAGATCTGATTTGAGGGCAGCAAAAGCCATTTTGCTATATAATCCACTTGAAGAAGAGATCATTGAAAAGAAATTCCCGTGCAGATAGCAAAATGTTGAACAAGACCATCGCAGCTTACGTTGCAACAGTAACTGTTGCAATAGTAGCTCTTTCTGCAATACCAAGTAAGTATCGCTTTAATTTGAATCACCAAATGCCGTTTCCATTATAAGACAGATTTCATTTAGCAACGAGTACATTCTTTTCACGCCCACATAAACATGCTTCTCTCGCATATATTTTGCTTATTTTCAGAAGCTTTCACAGCGGAATCCATTTTAGATCATGCAGGAAATAAGTGTAAATTGTATTTTTTTTCCCTTTGCGTGTCAGCTTACACTTTTTCCAGTAGTAGGGTTATCACGTACAAAATTATATTTCTTTTCGAGACCACTTATAAGAACCTCTTTTCCTTACAACATCTAGTATTCTTTACAGGAAAATCATTTCACGACGCGGAATACAGCTGAGTTTTAACATTTAGTAGTCGACTGACTTCATTACATAAGGGAAGAAAATCTGTACAGAATAAAATTCTCGACCAGCAAATGACCAAAAATGGAGTAAAAGAACAACACGGCTAGAAATGTCATGTAAAGGCCAATCGGATAAAAAAGGCTGGGGTCATAACACGTCTGAGCCTGCACGTACAAAATAATGGAAAAATAAAGTACCAAGCTGATGTAATTACGCCAGAGGTTTTCAGATCTCCAGGACTGACTTTAAAAGTACTGACATTTACTTGCATAAGTTCTTTGAAAACAGGGCGAACGGATCCACGTTTTTTTTGTTGTTGTTAATTTTGAAAGAAAGTGCAGTTTTCAGTCAAGTTAAGAGACCTTAGTTTGCAAATCATTTTGAAACAAGAGTTATAATGAAAGACAAAAAAAAAATGTTAAGCTGAGGTCAATGTGAAGTAACCGCATTGTTTAAACTCTTATGCCAAGGCCATCGAAGTTTAAACAGAAAAAAGACAGACTGTGGGAATATACATCATCGATAAATACATTTTATTCGATTAACCACACGTTTCGTTAAGAAAGAATGGATTTATCAACATAATTCGTATTTTGGCGAAATCCACACGTGAAGCAATGTAAGTTTTCGATAGAATTTCGTCATGGTCGAGCCGGTTAACTTCTTACATAACCAAAAGCGTAGTTCGGTGATAGACTATCATGCAGTTACGCTATTAGGGAGTTAAACGCGACAGCGGAAACGACAAAGCTGCAAGTTAATGATATAATCTTGACTGAATGAGAAAAACAATGTTACTACGCGTGTGGCGTGCTGACCTGCAATTCAAGTTGAGGTTCTGACTTCAACACAGCTCAGCAGGAATAATTCTTTCATTCTCTGCCTTAACATGAAAATCATTCTCTCATGTGAAATTACACTTCGCCTTTTTGGTGCGTCTTGACTAACAGACGCTTAGCTTTCCTTTACGTTCAATTTTGAAGTGACATTGAGCAGCCGTAGTAGTTCCCTAATAAACTTGATATTACTTGAACGGCCACTTCCCGGGCTAATTACAAAGCGTAGCTACGGCATCATTTTCATTTAGCAAGAGCCGAGCAATTCCTTGGGTGGCTTACTTAGCTAGCGCTGTGGACCAATCAGAGGCGTTGTGATCCTCAGCCCCAATCCTATTGGTCATTATTTGGCTGAGCCTGGATTCGAAACTATGGTAAATACCGTAAACTCACGGGGCAAGGCAAAATGAAAAAGATCGAGACCCCTATAATGGACCTGCTGTTTCAATTCAGCGAAATTTAAAGGTAAATAGTTTCCGCATTAACATTCTCTTCTAATTTCTAGTTGCAGAGCAAACTGTAACTTTCTTACGCAAGGAAAGAGTTCACTTGCGCTGTCTTCACGATGGAATGCTATTAGAGATGGACTTGCAAGATATTCCGCACATTAAATCAACTACGCTTCACCTTCGTCACCTGAAATGCAAACCACATCACGTGACAGAAACGTCTGCTATTTTTAGAGTTCCTTTCCACGGGTGTGGAACAGCGCGCGGGACAACTGTCGAGAATGTGACCCGTTACATCACCTATTCC
>BLAZ01001392.1:1091281-1093781 GCA_014633955.1 Acropora tenuis
TATGGAAAATGGCTACTCTCAAAGTTATGGACTTCTGCTGGTGCACCTACCCGGTAGCTGTCCACCTGGACGTCCCCTCGTAGCACTGGCTCCTTCCACCCAACTCTAATGCAGTTGATTTCGTTCGATCGGATTCTAGTGATAAGCGGTCTCAGTGCACCAGGACACGTGACAATAAGGGGCTCCGACCATTCACTATCGCAGTCTGGTTTGCTGCTGACGGCCTGGGAGAAAACGACAGCGGAAGGTGCTTAGGTTTATATCTGAAAGGGTCTAGGCACAGCCACTGCAATAGATTCACGAATCAGACACTAGGAAGCTTGTGCAACCGCTAGTTTTATTGACAGAGTATGGTCTGACTTTCCAATTTCTTTTAGTTAAAATCAATTGATTCCAGTGTCTGTCTGTCTGTCCATCTCTACGTCTATCTAATTATCTATCTATCGATCTATCTACCTATCTGTCAATCAATCTATCTGTCAATCAATCTGTCTGTCTGTCTGTCTATCTGTCTGTCTATCTGTCTGTCAATCTGTCAATCTATCTACATTTCTGTCCATTATTTCCTAAGATAGTAGCCAAGCCATGACTATGACAATCGTGTTACTTTCAAACCATGTCATTTTTAAGAGTATTTGTGATATGCAATTTTTCTCCTTTCCAGCGTAATCATAACTGTCGCAGAAAAAGCACGCCCTCTTATCATAGAGGGTGTATTCTAAACTGATTTATAGTAATTTAACAGATAAGCCGGAAACGGCAACCCATACGCGAGGATACCAATCCGTACCTTGAGGTAAAATGTATATTCCTTGCAAGGCTCACACTCGGGGAAAAAGAAACAAGTACAATCGGCGTCCAAATTTCGATGAAGACTTCTGTTTAGCTAAGAAGTGTAAACGATAATGTGAAGTGGTATATGAAATATTTCATATATATATATATATATATATATATATATAAGGCCGAAACAGTACTGTCTGCAGTTAGTTATATATATAGTTATGCAGTTATATATATATATATATATATATATATATATATATATATATATATATATATATATATATATATATAATATATATTGAACTGCAGATTTGAAATCATCACAGTTATGAACGTGATTTAAGCAATTGCGTATAGAAACCTGAAGAAGTCAGGACTTCAACGGGGTTTGAACGGGTTCAAATGGGTTTAAACCCCGTTGAAGTCCGCTATTGCTTAAATCGCGTTCATAACTGCGATGATCATAGCTCACTTGACGTTAACGATAATCCTAGTGAAATTGTCTTAGCATTAATCGCCACTGAGTTGAAAACAACCGGGTTGGTCGTTGTTTCTGATGTTTAGCCAAGGAACTTGTAAGTTAGTTTATACGTTAGTTGGTAAATAAGTAAATAAGTCAACTTAGTGATTTAGCCATTAGTGAACCAGTTGGTCACTCAACAAGTGTCCAGCGGTCAGTCAGTATATCAGTCAACGGGAGTTTTTTTTTTTTTTTAAAAGAAAGGTTAGTTTCCAAAGTAACTGTGGTTCTACGTAGATGGAAGAGTGAAACAATGAAATTTGGTATCAAACGAGATGACAACAGAAGGTTTAGTTTGCCGGGTCGATAAGGAAAGGAAGCACCAAAACTTGGTCAAATGACAGCCGCGAAATTGTAACAAATCAGTTTAACGCAATGAGAATTCGCCCTTCATCAATCGCTTTGACAAAGGGCTAGCGCTTGAAACGTTGGCTTCGTATTCTCCACAACGTGGTAATTTAACCTCTATCAACACGTTTCTGATACCAAAATCTAGTGAGTCCGTTCAGTAGTCAGTGAGTATACCAGATGGTTAGTCGGTCCATCAGTCAGTTAGTGGATGATTAAGAATATGACTGAGTCTAGCCCGCACAACAGGCGAATATATTGGGGCGCTCATTCTTTGTAGTTTTTGGTGTGGAAAACTCCAATGAGGTCTCAAATACCTCCTGTTTTACATGCTAGATTGAGTCAGTCAGTAAGTTAATTGGTTAGTGAGGGAGGAAGGCAATCAAGCTAATCCCAAATAAAACGAGTGTAAAGAAAAAAGACCTAAATTTACAAAGACGTTCGTAGAGGAGATCTTCCTTCTTCAGCAGATGACAACTTACCATTAACTTGAAATGGTCAATCTCTGCATCACCAAATGTCACTGGCTTTTGCCATTGAATTGTGATACCGGACTGGAGGCAAGACCTTTTGGAGGAGGAGATAAAAAACAACAACAAAATATATCAACAAAAGTAGTGTCCGTCATGCAAAAGGTTTCGAAAATCAAAACATTTGAAAATTCCGAAGACGTTAACTCAATTTTGGTGAAGACAATCAGGTCGCTTATCAATTGAATACATCTTCATCTGTAATTGGCAAAGGTTTTCCATCACGCCCAGAGTCAATGTTTGATGAGGGAGGAAACCAGAGTACACGAGAAAAACCCTCGAGTAAGATTGAAATCGGCTGAACTTCAGCCCACAT
>BLAZ01001392.1:1108781-1118781 GCA_014633955.1 Acropora tenuis
TCCTCATACTGAATTAAGCGCTAAATAAATACCTCAAATCAATAAATCAACGTCTCCAACTCACCAAAAATTGCTGTTTATATTGCTTTGAAATTTACGTCCCAGTACAAGCACAGTATACACAATATCTGAGCCAGCGATTTGCTCAGGCAGCAGTGTCCATTCCCATTCTAGTGTCACTGTCGTAAGAGTGGTTCCTTTGACGACAAGCAGGGGTCTCGGGAGAGGCCTTTGGGACGCCTGTAGACTGTCTCCTGCAGAACTGGTGACACTTTCTGTGGACAACAGCAATGTAATATTTTAACAAGCATTAGATGGACAGAAAAGAATGCGTGAATTTTGATAACACTGGCTGGTAAAATTCTTTTTATCACCTAAACGACATTTTGTTAACGTTAAAAGGGGCTCTGTCACTTTGTGGAGCTCTGTCATTTTGCCATACTTTAGAATGTTGAAATATGTCTTCACATCAACGGGAACTCAAAATAGGAATGACGTTTGTTTACTGAAGACTGCATTGCTGCACTGAGACTTCTAGCTACTCTCTGTTGTTGCAGATGGAAAGGATGGAAAAAGGGCTGCATTTAAAACAAAAATAGTTCTCGCACCCATCAAGACGGCAAAACCAAAAATGAACAATGGATTACCTATCTTGCAAAAAAATTGATTGATGCATTAGTCCTAAATTTCAAGGGAAAATGTGCAGATCTAGTATAGTTTAGAAAGAAGGAATCCTGTATAGTTTTGGCTGGAGAACAGCAGAAGTGCCTGAGTTCCTTTAACCAGTAGCTTCAAAGAGAAGGAATATGCATAAAACCAAGGAATGAGATACTTTTTACTTCAGCAATTCCCTACGTGAGGCACAATTCAAACAAAGATACTGGTTACGTAAAGAAAAAAAACGCCTTCTGGAAACCCTCCTCTTGCCCTCGTGCCGCGTGGGAGAAATGACTCGCTAATGAACCCTAAGTGCACAAATCAGTCCACTAGGACGAGTTAGTTTCGTAAACCTCAATGTTACAATAAAAACGGGAAGCAGGGAAGACTTGAGAGTGCTACAGTGCTACAGGGAACGAAACAACCCAATCTGTAATCCACTAGTGGCGTTTTTGCAGTGGGCCGAAATCAATATTTTCCCGAATATTTCGCAACTGCTTCTCAAGATCGAGAGAAATTACCCTTAAGTCTTATTCTGAACTCACCTTGCATGTTGAGTTCCTCTTCTTTGCAACTGCTAGATTTCTCAGTTTTTTCGTCCGTGTCATATTTAACGCCTTCAACTTTATCGTTTCCCACGATGCCAAGAGGCAACGAGCTGGCGTCCACTAATTGGTCAGTTTCCTCAAAAGTGGGCATGACTGCCGTTGCAGCCAGGTTGTTCTCTTCATCTTCAGACGCTACACAACTACTTGATTTTGACCAAGTCTTGTCAGTCAATTCATCATTTATGAGTTCAGTATTTTCTCTAACGCCATCAATGTTACCCTTACAACTTTTATTCAAACTAGTTTCACTTTTGACCATAGCGTTAACAGAGTCACTTTCTTCTCTTCCCTCTAAGTGACTGAAGTCACGGTTCCCAAATTCATCCATATTGCCTTCCATTTTCTGGCTAGCGGCGTCTTGAGAGACCTGTCCCTCTATTTCTTTTGATAAAGGATAATTCTCCAGCTGTTTTGAGTTTTCGAAAATTTTATTAGGATTCTCCATGGTCGATTCTTCGTCACCAGCCCGATCGTCTACTTTGTTTAACTCAAACGTCCTTGCCTCCTCAATGTAGCTTCCCACAAGTTCAGAGGGATTCTCCAAGGGAACATCAGTCGAATGTAGAACGGCTTGTTCCTTTTGACTTGTGTTGTTATCTTCCTCTTTTATTTCATTTGTCTTCTGTCCACTTGCCGACTCATCTGAATCGTCGCTGTAGGTTGCTTTTTTGCTTGTTTGTTCAACCTTTGCTTCCGTTTCCTCGGCAGGAAATGAAGAAATCCCCGCTGCGAGCTCAGAGTATTTTGAGGTGACGGTTCCCTCAAGCTCATTGAGCATATAAACAGTCTCCTTTTCATTGCAATTCCAATTTTCAGAATCATATTGCATACCTTTTTCAAAAGTATTCTTTTGTTGATCGTCATTTGTAGTGTTTACAGCACTCATGTTTGAACCATCTGCCTCGTCAATCGGAAGGCTTTCTTGACCTTTATGGGACATTTGTTGACTTTCATCACTCCTTGAGACGTGCATATCATTATTTTGATCCAACCTGCAGTTGTCATTTGACTCGATTGAAAAACTTGACGGCACTTCTTTGGATTTTACGTCTGTTTCAAGTTTATCCTCGTCGTAATCTTCATCACTTGATGGTTGACCTTTTGCAATCACGGCCTCCTCCCTGACTACATCAACATGATTTTTGAAAGTGGACACATCCGATTTGCTAACAAGCTCATCAATGGCCATATTTTCCTCCTGGAAATCACCTGAGGCGGGCCTATAGGTTTCATCCAAGGGAGAATCGATCGATGCGTGGTTGTCAACTGGGAAAGGATCTTTCAAAGCGCTGCTGGATTCAACTTGTCCCAGAAACTCTGAGTGAGATTTTTGATGCTCTTCTTCTGCATCAACTGGCCCTTGTTTGGCAGAAGCATTTGATGACATACCATTCGTTGTAACTTTAGATTCTTTCAAACGTTTATCTGTCACAACTTCGCGTCTTTCGTCATCGATAGACGTGATGTCAACTCTTCCCTTGTTTGTGTTCACCTCTGTATCACCATGTTTACCTTCGTGAGACTTGTCGTTAAAATCACAGTCTCTCAAATCATCTCGCTCAAAAATTGTCTGTAGTTTTCCAAAAGATGATTTCAGACAAAGTTTCTCGATGTTCGATAGAGAAGTATTGTCAGACGACGAGTTTATTCTCTCAGCAACCAACAACAGTTCTCTTTGAGGAGTGTCACTGTCCAGGCCATCCCTTCCTAAGGAGTCACTTTGTCCTTCCGAGGTTTCAAGAGCGCTGAGAATGTCATCAGAGATTGGCAGTGAAAATTCGACTTCATTCGAGTACAACAGCAAATCAGATCCTGCAGAGGAAAATACAATAAGTGCTCTGTTTTGCGAACATGGAAAGGTCCTCGCCGATAAGACTTGAGCAATTCTCAGGATTTCCAGAGCACGTAGCTAGCAACAGGTAACAACAGTAGCAGAAAAATAAGAGATTGCTCAATTCACTCACAAAATAAGACGATTTCAAGCCCCTTGGGCAGAGAACGCTAAGTTTCCCTCTTTCATGTAAACAATCCCAAAACAAAAGTCCAACTAAACAGAAAGATGTGAACACTTTCAGCTTGTTACGTCTCTGAAAGTAAATTGATGACGTAAGGTAACTTTGCTGGTAAGAATGGATATTCAAGATATCCAATGGTGTGCTTACATGAGGTAAGCCACTGCGCCACTGCTGCAAGTAAATCTGAACATGTTAGATAACTTGAAATAACACATCAATTTTAATAATTTGTCAAGAGAGTAAGTCCCAGCAAAACCAATTATCAAACTTTGGATTAAGAGATCAAAACTTGACCTTTTTTTCTTTTTTTTTTTTTATTAAAATGTAAATCACAAATGCTAATAAGGAACTAAAATGAACCGTTCAAAAGATTAAGGATTTAATAAGTCGTAATCGCGTTTTACTCATACACTCCAGGAAGCATTATTAGTTCGGCTTTTGTGTTCGTGTAGGGTAAATAAGGCACTAACAACGTTTCAAAGCAAATCAGGTGGGAAAAGGCCAGATTCGCTATCACTAAAACGATTGATTAATTAATTATTGTGTAAGAGTTTTTTGTTTTTTGTTTTTTTTTGTATCAAAAGAATTTATAATAGTGAAATTATCACCGTCAAAAATTACAAAGTTGATGTTTCGAGCGTTAACCCTTCGTCAATTACGTCTGCTTTTTAATCTTCTTATGGTAATCACTGAACCGTGATCAATTCATTTCAAGATACATCAAATTTTCGTGTTTCACCTCTCCAACGACGCAGTGGTAATAGTAAACGAAAAGAGAAAAGTGCAAGTGCTTGAGAAACATTTGTGACGGCAAAGTTCTCGAATACCTGCAGCGCCCAGAAGAAATAAAATAAAAGGACGAAAATCTCAAAGATGTTTGCCAGAAATGTCATAAGCCAGATAATCAGAGAATGCTGCTGTTCCTGTTGTTTCAAAATTGTTAATGTGCTCTTGAAAATTGTTCTAAAATGATGACTACTTAATTACTGTACTTTGCTGTGATGTTTCTTGTCTGCATCAATTCAATACAAGTTCACCAGATTGTTGGAACCCTGACCTCCGCATTTTCCACTCTGGGTCCACTGACAGTGCAATTCTAATCAACTCACCGTTTTCTTACAAATCCTCAAAAAAGGTTCATACGCTAAACGTGTGATGTCCTTAACTCACCAGACAAACAAGATGCAACACAAAGAGTGTAAACCTCATTCTCCAAACTGCTCTCAAAGAGAACTCTACAGTAACGGCTCTCTGGTTCAGCTATTATCTAAAACGAGACGACAGTATACGAGTTCAATAAGAGCAGTCGAATTCATCGCGGATATAAATAAAACTCAATTACAATTGCTCCATATAACCCTCGTTTCGACGTATTACCTGTTCACCAAAGGGATGTCCGTTTATAAAAACAGAATATGTGGTAACTTCATCACAAGCAACGTTTGTGGGACCACTAATGTTTGGCCACACTATTATCAGGGACTGAGGTGTAGTGGAGGCCTCGAGCGACACAAGGGGTCCCCCCGATGACGAACGGAGGGGACACGAAATCACCTGAAAACAATAACAATGTGAGTAAGGCTTCAGTTGGTTTGTTTTTGTTTTCGCTTTAGTTTAAGGAAAAGAATGTACCGCAGCGTGGCTGAGTTTAGTTAGTGCTCCGGACTCAAATCCAGTGCCCTGAATTCAAGTCCTGCTCTGACCACCAGCTGGGTTTGTTCCAAGTAATCACTGGTTCAAAGCCTTGGCTGCACTTATGCATAGCCAAGTACTTTGCCTCCTTCCAGTTGGCATTATTTGCTGAGCTTATTTAACTAATTTAGTTACTTTGAGATTATTTCAGTGGAATTCCAGAAATCGAGCTCTATAAGCTCCGAGCATTTCCCCTATAAATATGGCATTTGCATTTATACATGACATCTACATTACCAAATGCTTTTGAGCTTCTTGTTTGTGTTGAATGTGAATGGTAAAATGCTTAAAGTATAGGGCGAACGAACAAGCAAAAGGAGGGTTGGTTATTGCCATGCAGTATTTTGTTTACACCAATCACGACAATGGATTGCCGATTAGAATAAGCATGGAAAACTGGAGTAACCGGAAAAAAAATTGAGTCGACTTGATATCAACTGAAATTCAACTCAAATGTATATTACATATATACGTATATTACACGAGAACGTGTGAAAGTCGCTTGTATGACAGCTGTGCCTATGAAACGATTTTATCAAGGGGACGTTTTTTTTTTTTTATTTTTTATTATCACAATTAACAAAACCCCTTCGGTGAGCGTTTGGTAATCCATAACCTTTCACTAAAAAGGGACTACATGCGGAATTCCAACATAAGCGACTTCCATGTATTCTCCATCATAATTTCTATGGGATACAGAGCAAACTTGTATCTGACAAGCTGTTCCTGAGATGGTGTGCAAGTTCCGTTGTGGAGTGGTGCTCTTTGCAGTCACAAGCTCACGGGTTGCAATCTCGTTCAAACCTGAATATCATCCACTTCTAACGCCAGTTCATAACTGCAGTGATCTTTCGCATGAAGTCAATTTTAGTACTTTCTTGCTACAACTCCTAAACACAATACTCATCATATTTTACATACCACTTCGTTGGAAAGCTGGGGTTGATACGAATCATGGGTAGGAAACACAACCAATACCACGTGATAGTGTTTTCCACCAATCAAACCACTAATCACCAGGCCACGACAAGCAGCGCTAAGCCAGCCTCCGTACGCTGTACCGTTCAAGTAAAGCTATCAAGTAAAGAACGCATGAACTTGCTAAGCATTGAATCTTTTGTGCTAAACCTCAGGAAGAAATACGCTGCAGTTTCAATGAGCTAAGCACCGACCCCCCGCCCCGTTCAAACCTCCAAAACAAACAAACAAACAAGACAAAGAAAAGAAACAAAACAGAACAAAGCGTTGATTTGCTGACAGGGGAAAACTATGGTACAATTACCTGAAAACCCCTAATCCAAGACACGTCTGCGGTACTGGCCAAAGCAATGTCCAGGTGAAACGTGTTATCACAAACTAGCTGCAGAGAAATGCTTGGACGGCAGTTAAGCCAGTGAAAGTGGAATATCTGAGGATGTTAATGGAGTGGTCACAATTAATGGAGAGGGAAGACAGTGAAAGGAAAGGGGAACAAAAAGGTTTTAGAAATACAGAAATGGGGATGAATAAAGGTTAGTTTTGAAAAGCATGTCACATCTTCGTCATCATCCGAGTTGCCCACAAAGGCACACAAGGAAAATGCATGAAAAAGATGGGTAGTGTCCGCTGTCATGTCGACGAACTTTTTGTTTAACTGGTCGGGCATGGCTCTGCGCTAGGAGGTCTGGAAATCACTAGTTTCCAGGATTTACCACGTTTCCAAAGCAAAATGGGAAAGTGTTGCCACGGAAACAAAAACGTCTTCAACCAAACGCGGTTCAAATGGCTGATATCAATAGACCACGACGCAAGATTAGCATAAGGAAAAATGCTATAGTGACGGCTAAGCTCCTTTCAAAGGAACCGAAGGTGTCGAATTTTGACATACTTACCCGTTCTTTTAGATCAACTTCTTCTGACTCTGCTATGAATTGTTCTTCCTCGGCGCTGACTTCATCTGACGGAATCGAGTCTCCATGAATCACCCAGAAACGTCTGTACAACAGAGATAAGTAACCAGTTTCAAACGGTGTTATACACCTCCAGGCTCGTGTGAACAGAAAACATTTTTAAGGGGAAGTCAAATGTCACGCTATTTGTGTGGAACTATGACGAAAATGCTTCATAAAATGAAAGGAAAAAAAAGAAGATTGTTTTGTATTTTGTTTTTCCAAGATAGGCCAAGTGATATTTGTCCTTTAGGCGTTTCAAAAGTTATGCGTGCATATGTACGTGCAAAAGACGAAATTTCCAAAAAACCGTTCCTCACAGAACCATCTGGTAGTGAATTCATTCTCTCGCACTTGCAAACGAGAATTGGAAAGAATGTGTATCACAATTTCTTTGAAAATTTTCCCCTAAGAGCTCATTTGACTCATACTGGGGAAAACATCAGTAAGGTCATTAAAAAGCTAATACGATAATGATGACAGAAATGATGCTGACTCAGCGAAACATGTCATATTCTTTTGTGAATCAATTCCCAAGAAAAGTACCATCCTACAACCACAGTTGTCGGCTGTTTCTAGTAAGGCAGTATGAACCATTATTTTTGCAATACAGAGAAGAAAAAAACGCTCTCAACACAACTCCTGCTTGTTTTGCGGGAAAATCAGGCAATGCAAGTCGACCAAAGGACAAAAGTAGACCAAGGTCATCCACTTACTTGGAGGTATAAACTTGGCTCGTGACCCAGTTATCTTTCTTGGCAACCGCTCGAACAACAACAAAGCCAGTTTGATCAAGAACAACACCTTTCTTCTTGTCGTAAGCCTTCAACAAAAAAAGAACAGAATAAGATAATGACCTGAAATTCACGTAACTAGATGCGAGTTTAATTTTGATAACAGTCACGAAGCGCCCTGTTAAGTCAAAGCACAAACCATCTCTATTAACACCAGGGTTACAGTTTTCTTCCCCTTCTTTGTTGTTGTTTTCTTTTTTTGGTTGAGTTTGGGGCAACTAGCTTAATGTGTCTTTTGTAGAGCGGCCCACTTTAAATGGCGAGAGGTATCAAGACTCTTAATTACTTTAAAAGCACAGTGGTACTGAGCAGCTGTAATTGATTGTATTTCTACTTCGACTCTTCTTTCAACAACTCTTAACTCTTACCCTTCTAAATCAAACTGTTTCTCACTCCGCTTACTAATTTTACATGCTTATCTAAAACAAGGTGGTACACCCGTTTTGTCGATCGATTGGAATTTGGATTTTGGAAAAAATGGTACTAGATATGATACACTCACGGAGGACCACGTATCGTAGACATGCCCGAAAATACTAGCCAAGATCAACTCAAGAGGGACCACCATGCATGTAGCACGTACCAGCAAATTCTTAAGGCTGACACAAAGCCAACTCTAATTAACTCTTCAACACTTTTGTGGGTAGACTTGGGAGGAAACTTTATGAAATGTATTGTCTGTACTTCTTGCCAAAAATGATGATTAAGTTAACGAGTCAAAGCGTGAGGGAACACTTTGAGACGATTTTTGAAATCTGCATGCATATAATCGAGTGCAATCCTGGACTTGTGTGACAATAAGAGAAATAAAGTTCGTCGAATTTGAAGCAATTAGAGGATTTCAAAGCCATTCGAATTGGTTACCGTGACATTTCTATTGCATTCTGCTGGATAGGAACCGTTGAGGGTATAAAACATTTCTGCTCGCTGCGTATCACATTCCAGAAACACACGATGACCTCTTTGTACCTAAAAGTGTAAAAAGAGAAACTTGAATCAGCTCAAAATAAAATCAAACAAAGGAATACTTATTTCATAAAACAAAATATGAGAGCCCTTTCATTACTCCAGACACTGTCTGTAGTTGGAGAACAAAACAATAGGTGATACAGTACAAAGAAAACCTCTGAACCTTTAAGTTCATGGGAACCAGTAGAAAAAGAAGTGGGGAGGTTGCTCCAGAATATTCAAAATCACAAAAGACCAACAATTAATTTATTTTATTCATAAGAATGACTTCTTACTTTTCCACCATGTATTGAAGTATTCGACGAGATTTTGGGAGGAGAAACGAAAGCAGCTGTCGAAAAAAACAAAATATATTCTCAAGTAAGTAATAAATGGCAAACGTCTACTGTGCAGGGTTTGAATGGACTATTTCGCCTGAACTTGTAATTAGTAGTTGAGTGGCGATTAGAGGTTAACGTGATTGGAATTTGAGTGGGGTTGGCAAAAACAAGTGATGTGTTAAGTTGGTCAAGTGCAAAAATGTAGTTAACATGAAACCATCGTCAATGTATCGATGAAGAATAGGAAGTTCACATGTGTCGTTCTTTGAGAAGAATTCAAGTCCACACAAGAGTAAGGCCAAATCGGCGATTTGTCTGTTGTGATAGCGACTTTTTGAATGAACTATTTCGCCTGGACTTGTAATTGGCTGTGTTCCAATTGAACTCACACATTTACTTATAAAGTTGAGGTGTTCGTGTCTTATTATTATTATTATTATTATTATTATTATTATTATTATCATCATTATCACTATCATTATCATTATTATTATTATTATTAATATTATTATTACTATTATTATTATTGTTATTGTTATTTATTAACCTCATTAATGCCATTAATGTCACGGTGACTGCCATTTTCAGGGCACCCCTCTCATAATAAAAATAACAGCATTAAAAGAGAGAAACAAACAATCGAAAACTCAGGCTTATTGCTCATTGAATTATTTTTATGTCATCTCTATGCGTCACAAAAACTTACCATTTTCTTTCACGTCAATGACACAGAGCTCTCTCTCGGTTCCTTCTGATGTGACAAAATAAGTTCCAGGGACATCAAACGTGTGGAAAAAAGTGCTGCTAGTAGTTACTGGGCCACTGTCGAAAGCTGAGAGACCTCGAACACGGACCAGAGACTGATAAAGATTGAAAAAGCGTATGCAAAGTCAAGAAACGTCGCTGTAAGCAATGTGAAAGAACTAACAACAACTTTTATAAAATTGGCACTCGGTGAATGTGTATTGCTTCTGTGTTCAGTAGAAGAAAGAAACAACACTTTCCGTTCCTCACATT
>BLAZ01001392.1:1123781-1125932 GCA_014633955.1 Acropora tenuis
CTCACGTCGTCCATAAAACTGTAAAACAGGTCCTTTCGCCTCGTTGAGAACGGCTGGGAAATGTTCAAAAATGAAATATGTATGTACAAAGCGTGCAAACCTACTGTAAAATATACAAATTCGCGATGTTCTAGTCGTAAGCTCTTTTTTTAAAATAAAATCTGCTCTAAAACGACGAGACTTCAATGTGAAAACAGTTTATTCCGAGTATGTCAATCAGTCTGGTGTTCAGCATGTCACTTAACTAGTTGCTTCCATAACACCATAAGAATTATAATTCAATACTTTACGCATAAATAATAATAATAATAATAATAATAATAATAATAATAATAATGTGAAGTGATATATAAAATGTTTCATATATTTGAAATCAAGTAAGCCATGATCATCGCAGTTTTGAACGCAATTTAAGCAATTGCGAACAAAAGCCTGAAAAAGTCAGGACTTCAACGGGGTTTGAACCCGTGACCTCGCGATACCGGTGCGACGCTCTAACCTGCGATGATCATGGCTTACTTAATAATAATAATAATAATAATAATAATAATAATAATAATAATAACAATAATAAATAATAATAACTTTATTTTAGTGTCAAGTTTGTTTAGCGTTAAGGCACACTAATTGGAGACACTGTAACTTGAATTAATAAAAATCAAATTTAATCAAATGCAGGTTTATGAGGAGAGGGGAAAGCTTGAGTATCCAGGGGGAAAGCTTGAGTATCCGGGGGAAAACCTCTCAGAGCAGAGAAGAGAACCAACAAACTCAACCTACGCCGAGTCTGGAAATCCAACCCGGGCAACATTAGCGGGAGGCGAGTGCTCTCATCCCTACGCCATCACTGTTCTCCAAAAGCAAACGATTATGAAAAACCACTTTTAAAACCCTTCTCTTGAAGGTGCCAAAAATTACATGAAAACACAGGCCATGCTTAAATTGGAACGGCACCAGGCTCTAAGATTAAGGCACTGATGGTCAAAAGACACGAAAATGTTTTAAACTAGACGTGATTGAACAGAAAATCTCCCACCAAACTTGCCCTCAATTCACTTGACCGTTGGCAATTCCATTTAAGGCTACACCTTAGCTGCAGGTAAATCCAATTACAGTGCACTAAATGATTTGCATTCAAACTAAAGCATTGCAGTGCCTTGCAACCGTTTTCTAAATACAAAGTACAAAGCTTCCTTACCTGAGTTGGAAGACTTTCTTCTTGGAGATGACCCTTTCACAGGAATACATCGTTCTACCTGTCACATACACAACGATACAAACTGTTGGCTTTTTATTAATCGAATTGAAGTCTGCATCACAACCGACACAGTTGAAATTTTGAAAACGTGAAGTTTAGAGTTGTAACTTGTTTCTGGTTTATTTAGCAAATCGGAGCCCTGTAAGCAACAATTAATAACGCCACAAATTAATAAGGTGATTGGTTGGACGAGGAATAAAAGCCATGCTGCAGGTTCGGCATTATTTTCATATTTTTTCAATGTAGTCTCCCATACAAAGACGTAAAATTTTCAAATTTGAGGTTAAGGCGACAACGCGAGCTCACAGCATTAAATTTGTAATTCCCTTTCTTAACATTAAAACCATTCCTGCCAATTAAGTGAAAGAATTCGTCCGTTTCGTACAACGTGACCAACATGGAATAGTCGGAAAACACTTAACCTGCCGTAAAGTTCTGCCGCAAAGTGACGTTTTCTTTGCAGTAGCCATTGTAGCTTCTTAAACTCCTTATTGGTGCAACCACAGTAACTAAAGAAGATATTCTGGTAACAGCGTGGTACCTTTGCGCTTGAGATCGAGAACTTCAAATATATGAAAAAAGCTCATATCTTGCAAATACCACGGGACGCTTTTGTAACTTCAGGAGTATTCTTACTGACAAAAAAAAGGCTTCAAGATATGACATAAAGCTCACCTCTTTCAAAAACCACGTGATGCTTTCTTCATCCCTAAAAGTCCACCAAACTCGATCTCCTTGATTAACAGTGCAAAGACCTGGCGTAATAGCGTTTTCGGTTCAGTACAATCATTTTACAATAAATCAATAATGACAATGAAAACTTTAATTCCTGTTATTTATGTGCTATTCTACATTGCAAGTGGCAGAGTATAGATCAAACGAAATTATAACAA